>JADANM010002527.1:8684157-8717040 GCA_026213755.1 Eurema hecabe
TACAATAAAAAGAAAATACATAAGCTTTTAAATTAAAAATTTAAAAAGAAAATAATTATTTAACACTTTTTGGACAATAGGCGACTACTCAGTGACGCTCCGGGCTTGCACCCGGAACACTGGTTTTCAGTAGTCGCCTTTTTCTGCACTTTCCTATTTACTTGTCTAAGATGCGGGAAAGTTTTTTTTTTTTTCAAATTAGTACCTTCCTATTGTTACACTATTTATTTATTGGTTTTTTATTTTATTTTATTTTTTTTAAAATAATAAAAAAATAAATATACCTTATGCGATGTCATGAGTCCTTTCTATTTTTCTGTTGGTTATCGTAACTCATGTACATTACAGTACATTGGTTGTACATTAAGCCATAAATCAAAGGAAATAGACAATTGTATTGTAAGGTAACCAAATTGTAACGGAGGTACATTCGAAGACAAAAGATATTCTAACAATCATCTTAACTCAATTTTTTGAAACTTTTTTTTTTATTTATTTTAAAGCGGGCAAACGAGCAGGAGGGGTACTTGACTACAGGTACAACCACCTCCGCCCATGAACGCTCGAGAGGGTCTCACGAACGTGTTGCCGGCCTTGATTTAAGGACGGAGTATGCTCTCTTCTTGAAAGATTGTAGGTCAAAATCAATCGGAAAGACAGCTGATGGTAGGTTGTTCCATAAAACGACAGTGCGCGGCAGAAAATTTCGAGAAAACCGCACAGTGCTAGATCGCCAAGTATCCAGATGGTGAGGATGGTATTTGGTTCTATGTCGAGCGGTACGATGGTGGAATTGCGCAGCAGGAATCAGCTCGTGCAGCTCCACAGAACACTCTCCATAATACAGGCGATAGAAGTCGGCAAAGTGATGCGATGTCTCTGCGCAGCGCCAAAGAGTCTAGCCGATCAGTTAAATCATGGTCGTCGATAACTCGCAATGCTCTGCGTTGAACGCGGTCAAGTAGAAGGAGCTATAAATATTAATCTTGTCCGCTTCATGTCGTGACACTTTTTTTATATAATATTTAAGTATTAATCCAATTTGAATTACAAATTATATTTTAATTAATTCGATATATCTACATCCAGGAATATAAAAGCGTTATGTTTTACAAATGAAAGTTAACATCCAATACGACCTATACAAAAACAATTGCTTCAACATCTTTAAAGTGAAAATACAAACAATAACAAAATTGCTGCGAAACATATTTTACGCACAAAATGGCCTTCTTTTTTTTACGAAGATATATTTGACGTTGATGTTTACATCATTCTAAACGAAATATAGAAATATGATGCTATTTCTTATACCGAAATCAGAAATGGCAGACGAGTCTTGAACAAACAAGATGCTAATTGAAAAATATTTGCCTTTACTCCTTGGCTCAAACGAATCTTTAAACAGTGAGAACTAAGCCCTGATGTTTAACTAAGAAAAACTTGAGCACGGGCTTGCTGTACAATTTGTTTTATTTAATTACAAATAACGCAAAGCCTCTGCCACTTTATGATGGCTTTTTCAAACCTAGAAAAATCTTGTTGCAATCATCTAATGAGTATCGTTTTTATCTGTGTAAAGTTTCATAATGCTGCTTTGCTTTTTTAATTGTATTGATGTTTTATGCGTTGGTTCAATCACCAAATAGGTCATTTATCGCCAAACATATTTTATATTGATATAAGGTAAATCGATACTAGAGATAATTTTTGTACGTATGAGACATTGTAGACCTTTGTTTATTCCGAATTGATTTTAAGAATTATTTTCCTCAAAGGAATAAATTGTGCCTGACCTGCTCATGGCAAACTCTTATATTGTAGACTAAAATGTATTATGCAACTTATTTGCTTGATCTCTCTCAGTAGTTCGTTCGGCCTGCGCTGGATTTGTGTCTGGATTATGCTAATACATTCGCCCTGATACACGGAACTTACATAAAGATAGCGAGCTAAGGGAAATACCTAACTAGATATATAGAGTACAGTTACGCTAATATTAGCTTCAGCTTAGTAACGTTCAGATCAATCTGGTAACATACGAGTAAATAGTTTCTATATTCGTACTGCACATTCTAGTACATTTATACTAAACAAAAATAATACGTTACTACTAGAACGTTCGGTTTATGGGTAGGTACCGGCATATGTGAATTGAAACTGAACAATATTACTTCGTCGGTACTTACTAACCTAATATTATGTACCTTGACGGCAACAAAGAACATTATCATTACCTCATTATAATAACATTACTTTTTCTAAGAAAATGACAGGAATAGCGTGCAAACAAGTTAAGTGCATCTAGTGAGCGCAGAGGGGCAATTTCCAAACGATGGTAATAACAATATCCACTGGCCAATGGCCGCCCATAAAAACGAATAGTAGACTGTGGTTTTCGTCTGAATTAAATTTGCGCCACAGACTAAAACACAACCATTGCCACGTAATAACAAACCGCAGTATCAAACAAAGCCAGTATGCAGCTTATCTACTCTGTGCACGTAGAGTACTGGGAAGAGTCGTATAATGACCGTAATAATTGATATAATGACCGCATTGCATTTGAAAAGTGTCATTGGGCTAATGCGTGGAAATGACACAGAAGCATCTGATAGAATTCCAATATTGACTAGCATTGATTTCGTATTCTATTATTAAGCTTCTATTCAAACGATAATTGCTTGCGTTATTACAAAATTATACTGAAGGGGAAATAAGGGGCAGTAATTGATTATAACTGAACAAAATTGTGTAATAATTATGTTCAGACAATGTGAGGTTTGACTTAACTCTTCGAGTATTTTCTATTACTGAAAACTTAGAATTATATGCCAAATGGTGTAAATTATAAACAAATAAGATAAATTTCGGATGAGTAAAATCAATGAAATTATAGATTTTTTTTTCAAATCAAATAAATTTAAACAACAATGAAAAAAGGCCTTTCTTATAATATATAAATCTATACTAATGAAGTAAAGTTAGTGTGTTTGTTAAATTTTAAGGATAATCTCGGGATATATTGAACCAATTTTAAAAATTCTTTCACCAACAATATTTAATTTCAATTAATCAATTTCACATGATTGCTGAGTGTCATACGCTTTGTAAAACGAGGATTGTTAACATATTGCCCAAAAATGTAGGCATAGGTCAGCTAGTACTTTATACAATCTTTTCTGGAACCGAATCGACTCAACTTTTCACTCACCCATCTGTAAAACAGTAAAATAATTAGTAAAAAACAAAAGTGCTAAATTAAAAGTAAGAGCTCTATTGTAAAAGTTTCCTGATTTCTAAAAATGTTACAAGTTCTACCCGATGTTCGTATCACTTAGCTAATGAGTCGAAAAGTACTGTTCAATAAATCTTCAGAACCGACTTGAACAAACACCTGTTTTTGCGGTTCGAGTTTAAAACCAGCGGAGTTTTCTCGCTCTCAGAACATTTACTAACCGGATATCAAGTTCTCTTTGTGCGTTACCTTGTTTAATTATTAAGGTAATACGCGATTACTTGTACCAATTTTCTTAACGTATTTCCTTACGTGTTACAAAGGGAGTTTTCTTGTTTCCAAAGTTTGCTTTCTCGCTAATTGTATTCTAATTTTTGGAAATAAATTATTTAGATATAATCATGTTTAGTGGTAATTTTTCTCCGAACCCTTGAACACGATTTTTATAAAGATTTCTAAACAAGAGAATACTTGTATTTTTGGAAATCATACTTATTGTATAGTCGACAGTTAGTTGTTAGAAAGAAGTTTCTTGCATCAAAAATATTATATAATCTTCTGTGTATACAAGGCTGACAACATAATATAGAAACACATTTTCAAATAATGCAATTTATGAAACTTTATTGCTATCTTAATGGTTCGTATTTACTTTAACACACCGTATTGGCTATTTATTCTCGAGAACTTAATTATATTATTGATCCTCTATTTAAACAGACTTAAAAAGTCTAATTACTTACCGGATCGGCCAGTAAATGTATCTACATCGATTGGTCAGTAAAAACCTTCCCACTTAATAAATTGCATTCGTGCGAAGAATTACGAGGTTGATCGCACCAAGTAAAGCTTAAGTAATTTATATATAACAATACAAGATCAGACGTCTTAATTTTTTTTTGCGTTTTAGGAAATTATAGTATAATAAAAGTAAGGGGATGCTAGTGATTTACTTTTTAATTTTGATTTTCGATATTTTCAACGTGAACCTTTAATATAACTATGTACGTAATTTGTACGGTAAGGAAATTTTGTAATTTATTCCATTTTTTTTCTTCTTCTATTTCGTCTAAGTAAGTAGCAAAATTATCTAGAAATCGCTTCACTTTGCGTGCCCATACTGCGTTCTATATGTGATTACTCTATGGCTACTTATTTGTGTAAACAACATATATGAATTAAATTATTTTAACAATTGGATGTTCTACGCAGTTGTATATTAAAGTGAATGCCAGCTTATGTTTATTCATCATAGCACACGTAATTGGTACATTCGTTTACGTTGAAAGGAATTACGTGAACGTAATGCGCTGTAAGTAGGCGTACTTATTGAATATACGTGCTGGTTTGAGCCTGATTTGCGTGTGGTACACACTACTATTATGGCATTACAATAGCACTATAACATTTAACAAATTTGACGCATTTCATTGTAGCTTATTTGAAACATATTCATGTATATTCGCCCTTTAATGTACTGCGATGCAGTTGGTTGAATTTTCTTTTAATTTGAGTGCGTAGGGTATTGGAAAAGCAAGCGTGTATGTGATCAAAGTGCTTATATAAAATACGTCTTATTATTTTTTACTTATAAAATAAATGTCACTAATTTAAAAACCATCCCGATCACAATGACATCAGAATCTTATAGTTAAAAAGTAGAAAACTTAATATGAAAATTGTATAGCGGTTGCCTAATATCTAAAACAAATAACAAGCCGACGGAAAAGGAGCGTCGAATCGAATCGAAATCGAATCCAGCTCAAAAGATATTACTTGACCTAAAAAAGAGAAATCCTAAAAAAGTAAACCTTTAATCACCAAACGTCTTTTTTATAATATTATTATCAATAAATCGACATTCAAAAACGTTCTGATACTTCTTTTTTAACTCATGAAACTTGGTAGTTATATACTAATAATTAATTGATTTAAGGAGCTGTTAGATAAACTGAGGATTACCTGTACCATAAATGTATTCATATAAGATATTCCTTTACCTATCAATCAAATTTAGTTAATCTACTAACGCAATCAAATAATCATCAAGTTCCTAACTTCCGACGAATGCATTATAAATCGAAACCATAACGTCCATTAGGTATGAAAGTCACTATTTCTTACATAAATTATGAAATGTCACTGCTTAACCTTCGCTAAACTTGGAGTTTCCAGTTTAAAACAATACTGGGGAGATAGAAAGTTTGTGAGAGCTTTTGCACACTCGCAGTGTACTTGGGAAGGCTTTTTATAAGGCGCGGTATTTAATATTTTAAGGCACGTTTAAGCTGAGTACTACAGCTTCTTTAGGATTTTTCAGAATGCAGCCTTTGTTTTGGAATATAATGATGTAAGCATTTTTATTGTGGTAATAATTATTCTTTTATTTTATGTTCGGAATGTAATATTTCGTTAGAGTATATTATAATCAATTATGTTTAATACATGTAAACATCTATAAAAGACAAACAATTATAAGATCTTTAATGTCACATTTAAGAGAATCTACAAAGGATTTTACTATATCTTTACGGAAACTTCTTAAAAACTGTATTTCCTCGAACCGTTTTGATGTATCTGTAATCTGAATACAATCACGACATAATATCGTAACGATATCGTTTCTGTATCGTATACGTAAAACATATACAAAACTTAACGGCCACTTACAGAAGTCACGGGTTGAAACTTGGATGGCGTGTGTAAATTTAAACTAGCTTTATACATCCAACTGGATATTAATAAATACGAGCTTATTTCGTTACCCTTTATCCACCTTTCTTATACACTTTCTTATAATATATAGCGATTTTAATCCAATGAGCAGGTACTTCGTGTATGCAGTTATTTAATTTATATTCAAAAACGAACTGTAGTGACTAGCATGGCAATAATAGGGACACAGGTTAATTTCCAATCTGCACCTTATTTTAATTACGTTGGCGGCAAGCTTATTAAACACTAGACCGTAGATATGAAGGCAAGTATCAAAGACATGTTATTTAAACGTCGATCCATCTAAAAGCACTTAGCATGCTACTTAGTGCTTAAGCAGCTACGAAGCGACACACGTTAACTCCTATTACCAGTTCAAGTTGACTACACGCTGACATGACGCAATTTTAGTAAGAAACCTGTTTTTTTTCCTATATACAAACAGACATAAATCCTGTTTGCTTACTATATGCAGCGAAACGGAAACGAAAGAAAATAATTATAAACGAATAATCATTTCTACGCATCCGGTATAAAATTCTCTAAGGACTGCTCCGTCTAAGAGCATATATCAAACAAGATTTGTCAACTACAAAAGTCGTACGGCTAAATCTTAAAACTTAACAAAGAGCGAAACTCGTATTCTAGAATTTCAGTCATGTGACTAAAATTATTGGCTGTCAAATCCACAATCAAAAAGTTGGAAACTCTAATATTTTCTTCTGAAAAATCTTTATTATCTTCGAACTCCTTTGTTAGATGAATCGCGAAAATAGAAAAGTAATTTAGTGGCGGTCTTTAAATGAACAGTTTAAATTAGACAATCGTTTTGAAATATACTCCTGCTTTCCTGAACAGTGGTCGACAATAATTCACGTTTATTGGAACGATAAGGTACGAACAAAGAACGAATGAGATGTAAATCAACATTTTGCTATTATAAAATTATATTCCATACATGTTTTCATAACCGTTCATAATACATCATTGCGTGGTTTATTCAATGAAACGGATAATTAATTTATGGCTATTTTTCTGTCACGCGATTTAACTTGTCAGCAAGATATGTTAATGGCCAGATAGTTTCAAAATTAATAAATATTAAATGGATAAAATAATGGGAACTCATTACAAATTTAAAGACCTATAATAACATGCAAATTTCAGCGTTAAATAGTAATATTGTAAATCTAAGTACAAAGTTTTATCTATACTTCTATACTAGTCTATACTTCTATACTAATATTATAAAGAGGAAAACTTTGTTTGTTTGTTTGTTTGTTTGTTTGTTTGTTTGTTTGTTTGTTTGGTTGTAATGAATAGGCTCAAAAACTACTGGACCGATTTCAAAAATTCTTTCACTATTCGAAAGCTACATTATCCACGAGTAACATAGACTAAATTTTATTTTGGAAATAAATAGGGTTCCGTAATATATTTGGGTTTTTCGGACACAAGGTGTAAAAAATCAACCAGAAAAGTTACTTATTTTGCGTACGCTGCCTAAACTATAAAAGATAGAACTATGAAATGTTCTAATTAGTTGTAGATCTTATAAATATCTACAAAAAACTCTGCGACACACTATACCTATCTATGTCGAGTGAGGCACAACAACCATTTTTTAAATCAAAAATCTTGAATTTTTTTGGACTACTTTTAAACGCATTTGTTTTACTCATTCTATTAATCCTTATCAAAATAATTTATTTCATCATTAAGTACAGTTAATGTAGATGATATTTGGTCTTTGAATGATTAAAATTGGATGTTTAGTTTCGAAGTTATGGCGAAATTAAAATATCACGATTTCTGCTGCACGGCCCGTTGCGAAGTGAGCCTCACCAAGGCGGGGGTGCGCGTGCGGGAGGGGAGTAGTCGTAAATAAGAACGTTTTTTTTGCGCTTATATTGCATGCAGCCGCGCGAAGCCGGGGCGGGTCGCTAGTGCTTCATATAGTGTACCGTTTTATTTAAATGTTTAGGCGGTATAATATGTAAGATAAATTACATTATACCCAACATAAATACTATACCGAAAACGGCACATCCCTCATAAATTCTTAATGGTCTTCTTTAATATTCGGAATCACTGGCTCGCTACAGTTATAACTATGTAGCTTCCAACTCTCAACTTACCTATTATTTAGCTACAATCTCAAGTTGCTGCCGACGCCAGCTTATCCTTTACCTAGTTTCATTTAAAAATAGGAACAGCTCCATTTTTAAGATGAATCGATTTTTAACATTTTATGTTCTTCCTTAGTTCTTACCTTTTCTTCTTACTTTCCAAGTATTAAACGCTCCAAATAGGTATCTACTAACAAATTGGAACTTTACAACCAATAATACAATAATTACAAATTGTCTTGCAGATGCTTGTAAGGAAAGTAGTTTTCAAAACGATATATACACACAACTATCAGTTAAGCCTATAGCCTTTTTTGATTTTTTTTATTGACTAAAGTAAGGTTAAGTAAACACATTTGAAGAATGTCTGAGCGGCAAATAAGGGGAAAATCCTTTAACTCGCGTGTGCCGCAACTTCTGCCGTGGAGATAGTTCCAAAGTTAAAACTTTTCTGGTCTCATGTCAGATCGACTTTAATTCAACAGAAACAAATTCAAATGTATTGTTATGCCGAAATAGGACTTAAAAACCTTTTTGTTGAATAACCTTTAGTAAAGTATGAATTAAATGTTGTATTTCAAACATTCGAAACTGTATTTAGAGTGTAATTTCAATTTTAAATGGAACACATTTAACGTACCAGAAGGGTAACTCATTTAAATTTTTATTAAATTTTCTGGCTTAACATTCACTACAAACTAAACTAAACAATTGAAATCATTAAATATTATACTGTTTTATATAAAATAAAGTACACCATTTAAAAACGCTATCATAGGTTACTACATTATAAAATTGATTGAATTTCTATAACATTTAACTATATATTCAAAAATTATATAAAAATAAATAAATAAATAAATATTTCTGGACATTTATACACAGCGCCATCTAGTTCCAAGCTAAGCCGAAGCTTGTGTTATGGCAACTAGATAACGGAATAAATTACATATACATTACTTTTCTTTTGTAAATACATACATACAATACATAGCAACACCCAGACCCCAGAAAAATACAAATGTAAATTACAAATATATTTTTCCGGTGTGGGAATTGAACCCACGACCCTTCGCGCAGAAGGCAGGTGTATTACCTACTGCGCCAAGCGGTCGTCGAAATATAATTAACAAGATTTTTCACATAGGTTGTAAGTCTATAAAAAGAAGAAAAGGTAATTGTATCGTCAGCGCCAGCTATCGATATAACAACAACATATAAACATCGTATAAAAAGACAATAAATCCTTTAATTTGTCACCGACTGGCGCTAATGCGGATGAATGGTCTGAGAGAGCGCTAAATTAAACTCTCAGAATAATGAAGTGGAAGCATTCGTCTTCATTTGAGGATTCACGGCTTATTAGATACATATTAAGTAAGTCGTCCGCGAACTGAAAACTTTTGGGTCATTCGTGTGACAGTTCCTAGTTTAGTTGTTTGACAGTTTTCGGCCTGATACGCTTTATTAATGTCAAGAACGTTAGTAATGGGAAAAATTTAAGATACAACAACGTTAAACAATATAGATTAATTAGGTACCTACTTAATTTAGCCCCGCTTGGTACAGTGCTAACAGTGTGCCTTCTGCGCCAAGGGTTTGACTTTTACACTGGGAAAAGTCATTTATGCTTTCAAAAGAAATGTAAATATTCAATAATTATCAGTAATTTAGTCAAAGAGTATTTATTATTTATTTTATTCACATCGTTTTTTTCCAAAAGCCACTGACGTGAATATATAAAATCATAAAACTTGTAGGTACGAGGTACGCCAGGTACGACTACCCTTTCTAACTTCTAACCATATCAAGTCTGAGTATAAAACTGTAGGTAATGTTAAATAATATAATCTCTAATATCCAGCTGGATATCCATTACTACGAGGATCCCCAGCACCTTCTAGTATTCCACTTGGATGTCGTACCAAAGCACCTGCTTGTCCCACAACTTCAGAATATGCGGGCAAAATTTCAATTTTATGACCTCTTGCCCTTAAGTAATCTATTGTTTCATTATCAAAACGGTTCTCAAGGCGTAATAAGCTTTGTGGATCAAGAGTCAAAGGTCCATATGCCCATCGCGGCATGGTTATTGATTTTTGTAAATTGATCCCTTGTACTACGTATCTGTGAAATATTGCCGTTTGAGTTTGAGGCTGACCATCGCCGCCGCGAGTACCATATATCATTACCCTACCATCATTCAAAAAAGCAGCAGCTGGGTTCAGAGTATGGAAGGGTTTTTTACCGGGCACTAAGCTACGTAAGCTGCCTTCTTTTAAATTAAATGACACACCTCTGTTCTGCCATATGATACCCGTTCTGGGTAAAAGAACACCGCTGCCATATTCATGAAAAACGCTCTGTATAAATGAAACTGAAAACCCTTTGCTGTCCATGATACCCATCCAAATAGTATCACCTGGTCCGTCACCTTTTTCATCAGACGACGCTCGGGCTGGGTCAATTCGGCTTGCCATGTTAATGATATTCTGATGCGTTAACAAAGATTCAGCAGATACTTTCATATATTTAGGATCACTGATATATTCATCTCGTAATTTAAATGCCTGTTTTGTAGCTTCAACCGCTGAGTGAACGAAATTACCTTCATTTGAACCATCAACTTGCAACGCATCTAACATACCAAGAATAGCTAAAGAAAGAACACCCTGTGTTGGCGGGGGTAAATTTAAAAGCTCGCCATGTGAATGCCTCATACGAAGCGGCTTTCGTCTAGTTGAATAATAATTTTCGAGATCTACTTGTGTTATCGGCATACCCAAATTCGCCATATCTTGCGCGATGCTCTCAGCTAAATCACCTCGATAAAAACTATCTAGGCCTTTTTCCGAAAGTTCTTTCAAAGTTTCCGCTAGTTCCTTTTGGTATAAAATATCTCCAGTGTTTAACACCTGTCCGTCAGGATAAAACACATTGATGAATTCGTCTGTAAAATTATTTATGGAGGCCCATTTTTTATTTGTGTGTGCTTGGCTCGATGAAATTGGAAATCCTTCTTCAGCATATCGGATTGCATCCGACAAAAGCTGCGGTAAAGGCATTCTATCGTATCCTAGATCAGTCAGGTAATTAAGTGCCATTTCCCAGCCCGCTATAGTTCCAGCAACCGTAATTGCAGCCTTAGGTCCTTGCAATGGTATTTTATCCAACCCTTCGTAAAGATCTATAGTTGCCAAACTACCTGCAGGACCACAGGCGTCTATTGCGATAGGTTCTCCGTGAGGTGGTACGATAAGCCAAAAACCGTCACCTCCTATAGAATTCATATGGGGATATACAACGGCTATTGTAGCTGCTGCACCAACCATAGCTTCAATAGCTGATCCGCCTTGACGTAATATTAATATAGCAGTTTGAGTGGCTAAGTGGTGAGGTGTTACCACCATACCACTAGACGCCATTACACTGACATCCATCTTTATGGGTATCACAATCCACTACAACCTGAAACAATAGAGAGGTTTATTAAAACATTTTTTAAAAGATTTCTAAATATGATTAAATGTCGCACGATTTGTAGTTTTTGACACATGTTGCATAATAATATGAATACTTGCTTGTACAACATAATTATGCCATCATTCTTAGATATGTATTGTATACTTTCTTTCTTATTTAAATCTAACATAAGTTACATAGCGCATCCATATAAAATTTTATCCTATGGAAATTTACCATTGGTCGCTGGAGTATTGTAAATAATAATATAATACATAAGTCGATGTTTATCAATAATACCGTATCACTGGATAATAAAAAAAAAATAAAAAAGGAACAAAGCCGTTCATTTCTTACATACCGTTTACAGTAATTTGTGTATTTAATTAACACTAGATTTTCTTATCTTATTTACATTAGATTTTATTAGTAATGTTAGTAGGTACCTATTCTTATTTATATTTAACATATAAGATTTAGTTTGGTTTATGAAAGTTTGTATTTGAATTCATAAAACTGTTACTAAAAGACTCCAAATCTGCCATTTTCCCCTAATTTGTGCTCTATTGGTCCACAGGGGACCGCCTATCTTCTTGACGCATCAATAGAGATATATTAAGTAATAGGAATTGAATAGAAAAATATCAATTAATAATAATAATTAATTTGAGGCTACATGTCGTGAGGTTTTTGGTGTGCAGCGCCATCTAGGAGCTTAGTCTTCATTTAAATCTTCACAATAAAGCAAAAAAATGACGAGTAGAAATTATTTCCTACTTACCTAATAGATGTCTCTTATTACATAATATATTTTTGATTATAAAAATTGCTAATCCTTTCGAGATTAGATCGATTAGATCAAGGTTTATGAAGATTAGTCATAGTTATTTTATACTTAATCCATTTTGCACGTAAATATTATGTAACTGTCGAATGCAAACAAGTTTAGTTTTTATTATCAATCAAGTCACAGTTGACTAGTTAAACGGTTAACTCGATCATCAATTTTGTAAGCACCTCATGTACGAAATAATAAATATTGTTGTAATAGTTTAATGTAATAATGAGTTTGCGATAACTGTGAAATAAAGATCTGTAGTAATTATAGAGTTTTACTTTTACCAGATCAGATCAAAATTTTATGAAAATAGTATTAGGGACTACCTAAGGGAATACCTAAGTATTCTTTAAGAACAGAAATTCAAAATATACCTAGTTTATTCTGTATTCTGAGTTTAAGACAAAGTATTTTTAAAAAAAATAATCGGCTAGAGGATACATTTAGTTAAGTTAGGAGAATAATAATTGTTATTTTATTGGCTAGTGGGCCTACACATTAAGTATATTTCTAGGATATTAGTCAGAATGATAAAAATCTTAATTTCTTAAATTAAATTGTTTAAAAAAACCTTAATCGGAATCTGAAACTTGCGACTCGCTACTCGCTAGTGGCTATTCGTTATTCGCTAGTCGCTTGTCGGTTTCAGCAACCGCAAATCGTAATTCGCAAAACCGGCAACACCCGGCGGACATCGGTTGATCATGAGAATAGTGCGTGAAGAACAAAAATAGATTCATATTATTTTCTATTATTGTGACGTAATATCAAGGCTAACGAACTTTACTCTATTTCAAAAATCCGATCTAAATATTACAGTATTTTCATCAAAAACAGTAGTCGTGTGCTGTGACGAAAATCACTGTAATGTTTAAATTCCTGTCCAACTCCTTAATTACTCAAGCCAGCTGTCAAGAGGTGGGTAAGTTTATTTACAGTTGCAGCCTTCAAATATACATTCCAAGTTTAAAATATTTATCTGTTATCATTTATTGATACTTATTGCATATCAATAAATTTTGCATTAACGCCCTTCAAATATGTCCTTGGAAAATAAAAAATTAACCTGCAGTTATCTTTTGGTCTTTTAACTTTCAAGGGACTTTAGGGAAAATTTATTCGAATAGCGAATTAGGTTCTTATCAGGTTTATTATTGCTATTTTGTCTACTTAAAGTATCAATCAAACTGCTATCTAACCTATTTGACCTTACATCTGGCACAAACAAAATTGAAATTTCTCATTTTCTGAATCGATCATAACACATTGCTTGACCTTACTTATAGTATTATTAATATATTTATATATTAATAAAGTAATTGTGATAGTAAATAGAAGATTATTTTGTATCAGTCTACCAGTGTTAATGCCTAAAATAATCTAAAATGTGAGATATGATTATTCCTTCAATGCCCATGATAACAAATTTCTTATCTCTTATGTCAAGTTGTTTAATAGCCATTAACTTTAGTCCTATACAAAACTTAACATCAAAATGTCTTCTCGTCGGGTAATGCTTTGATAATATTTGTGCTAGTTTTTAATTCAAATTGTGTGGTTAACAAGTGAATTTAAGTGGTTATGTACTTGCAAGTGTATTAAACAATTTGAATCTGCCTTGTAACCTTTTTTTATTTATTAATAAGTATATGAGGAGAACAAAACATACAGATAATCAAAAATATTGTGATCACACATGGCATATAGTTGTTTTTACCTATTTTTTTATATTATGAGCTTAACAAAAACTAGTATCATCAAGGCCAATGAGCATGTAACTTTTTATAAATGAACAATGTCATGTGAATACTTAGTGATTGATAACTTATCATGACCCTGCTCTTACACACTGAAATCTTTTTTTACCCCAATATTAAAATACTTATGGCTATAATTGTCGTCATAAGACATTATGTAACCACATTGTATATACACTTATCTCTAGTATTGTGACTTAGCATAATCTATAACAGTAAATTGGCACATTACTGTCAGAAGTTTTAAAGATATAGTATCTGTTTATGAAAAGTTTCTATTGAAATATTTGTTATTTGTGAAATTTACAATTATAATTATGAAAGTAAGTCTGATCTAAAGTAAGTCAATATCTGAAAACTTTTCTATTAAAAATATATAACTTACTACCATTATAAATAAAATAAGTTTCCAATTTATTGGTTATATTTATAAGTCTCAACATCAAATATTTTTATTAAGTTTAATTTTTAAATATTTGACAGCAGCAATTAGTGGATTTTTTTAAGAATAACACATAATTAGTTTGTTTTTTCTATCTCATAAAACTAACCTTTTTTTAATGTTTTTCTTAATTGTTAACACAAAAAAAATATTGTAGTAATTTAATAATTAAATAAACTATGTTACTCACTATCTGGAATCTCTTTCACTTCTAAGTAACATCTGTGTAATCAAAGACATTAAATATATAACTAGGTGTTTTAAAGACAGCTTAAAATAACAAGTTTTTAATAAACAAAATAGTCAAATGCCTAAGGTCACTATATGATAAATTGTGTAATAAAAAATTTATGTTTACAGGGGGCTGGTTATTTAAAACGAGCTGAACCAGATCGACTACGAGAGATATTTTTAAGATATGCCTCAGTAGAAAAAAATGGAGAAAAATACATCACCAGTGAAGATTTTGTCCGAAAATTCCTTGGACTCTTTAATGAAGGTATAAAAATTCAAGTAACCAATAATCAGTTTCGCACTTTTTATCTTAATTATAAATATATTTTAACATAATGATGAAATATTCCAGATGACTACAACAAGGAGTCAGTTAAGCTTATCGCTGGAATTGTCGACATGGACAAGGATGGGTTCATTTCATTCTCAGAGTTCCAAGCATTTGAAGGGCTTTTGTGTGTCCCCGATGCGCTCTATAAAACGGCCTTCCAACTATTCGACACTAATGGGAATGGACTCGTCACTTTTGGTAATTTTTTTTTAATTGTTTATTAAAATGTGTACTGGCAGCTTAGAAACAAAGTATTATCAAATGAATAAAAAATAATAATTAGTAGAATTAGTAGAAGTATATACCTAATTCTTTTTTCAAACCTAGCGGATTTCAATTAGTTAAGTTAATCAATATTCTAGTTAATATTTATTGCAATAGAAACTCATTTTAACTTCTGATAAATGTATTACTGGGTTCTTTTAAGCAGCATTATGTAGCTATTTGATATAGTATACACAAAATATTTTATTTAAACAAACTTACAAAGAACAAGAACAAATTATATTATCAATTGAAACTTTCAGAGGAGTTTGCGGATGTCATGCAAAAGACAGCGTTGCATAAGAAATTGCCATTCAACATGGAGAGCACATTCGTTCGACTCTACTTTGGCAAGGTGAATAACAATGAAATACTGAATTGTATACTTTCATAAAGACATAATTAAGAAAAAAATACTTAAAAATTTAACAGGATAAGAAACGTCTAGTAACCTACCCCGAGTTCAGTCAATTTCTACATGACTTCCATGAAGAATATGGTGTAGAAGCTTTCAAGAAACGTGACAATGATGGGAGTGGATTTATCAGCGTGGGAGACTTTAAGGACATCATGTTGTCTGTCAAGAACCATCTTCTTACTAAAGATTTGAAGACCAAAGTGATAGAGGTATTTTTTTTCCTTCAAGTAACCGCTCAGGCTTAGTCTATAATACTGTTTTGGCACTCCAAACAAAGTTTTGTATATGATTTTATGGTGCCATTGTTATATTAAATCATTTAATGATATATTCAGTTCTTCTACCACTTATATGACATTGTTATTTGCAAAATTTATTTTAAGGTATACATGAAAGCTATTAAAATGTATTTCTCACGTAACATTTGGAAAACTATTGAATAAAGTCGTAATAAGCTAAAATTTTAGATTTAATACCTAATTAATTTATTTTAGGCATCTGGTTTTCCACAAGGAGAAAGAAAAATTAGTTTTCCATATTATATGGCTTTTAACTCCCTTCTAAACAATATGGAATTGATCAAAAGAGTTTACTTGAATGCTACAAATGGGCACAGAACTCAAGAAGTGACAAAGGAGGAATTTCTCCACTCGGCTCAAATGATGAGTCAAATTACACCATTGGAAGTGGATATATTGTTCACACTATGCGACATGATGCATCACAGTAACGGGTTAGTAATTTTATGTTATTAATTATTATAACAATACATATTTTCACTTAACATATAATACCTATAATAAAATAATAATATTGGGATTGGTCATAAGATATTTCTTGTTCTGTTAAATTTTCAAATTAGGAATGAACAAAAAAAGTTATTCCCATTTCAATACAACATGAACCCTTGTCGGCCAGTTTTTGAGATCATCAATATATTAAAAATAAAAAGTTGCAAATCTATACTCACTGCTCACATGCTATGTATACTCACTCATATGTGCATATTTTGAACATGTTAAACATAATATGAGTTGTGTAATCATATAGAAAGGCATTAATCATTAAATTACCAATAAAATTAAATTGTATAATTCAGTAAAATTAATTCCATCAGCATTTTGTTTTTATAATACTAGGTCATAATGACGGGTTTAATTATTCTGATTATTATCATAACAGGTGTAATAAGATAATATTATATAGTTATTATGTTTTTCGAAATTTATTATACTATATTATATATCACTAAGAAACTATTCGTTTTAATTACATTATAACATTTAAATATACATAAATAAATAACAAAATTAATTAAGTAGTTTTTTGCGTGAAATTCAGATATCTTTATAAACTTTCTGATTAAAAACTTTAGATAAAGTAAGTACTCCATAAACAAAATAAATTTTTACACAAAGTGAATTTTTTATGACTTACCGTTACGACTCGTATATTGCTATCCAAAGCAATTCTTGTTGAAAGTCAAAACTTCTATTAAAACTTCAAACAAATCTGTCCATTGCTTCTTGGCTTATATAATATAATGAAGAACACAGAAATCGACGACGAAATAAATCGCGTGAGTTTATCACTGACTAAAAACAACGATTAATCTCTTAATACGTGCGTATTTTTGTTTTTGATTTAAACACGTTCGTTAATCGTAAAATACGTTTCTTATTATTTAATAAAAAAAATATTCCTTTTAATAAAAAGATATAGGCACCAGTAATTCAAATAGATTAGAGGTATATACTTTGCTATCCATTGTCGTAATTATGCATTTCATAATACAAAAATTGGCAATAGGTAACAAAAAGGAAGTTGGTACACATGTTTATTTATTATTATGTATGATACTGGTAATGTTAGTTGCATTATAGTCAATATAATCGATATCGGCCTTCGCGTAAAGAGAAAAGCGTTGATTTTAAAAATCGATTTTACTCATTTTATCTTTTTAACGTAACGTAATTAATTAATACAAATACTATAAAGAGCAAAGTCAATTCAAATATATTATTTTTTCAACTGCGCTAATAATCACAGTCTTGAATAGTCGTATTATGACAAAGCAATAAAGAACCACCATAGAAAGCAGTTTCAGTTTCGGAGAAGAACCGGCAAGAAATTGATAATGGCTCTTTTTGAATGAAAAAGTACAAATATTCCAAGGATTCTTGTCCTCGATTCCCCACAGATCGGGGTACTTAATTAGAAAAATAACGTTAAGTTAAATAGTAAGGAAAATGTCTATCACGATTTCATTCAGTTTTATTATCGTATGGAAAGGTTTAACAAATATCTTCCTTCGTATGATCGTATCAGCTGCGATAGTATAACTATCGCAGCTGATAGCGCTACAAAATTTTATCATTATCGTAATGATTGCAACTGTCTCCTGCAGTGATGTCTATTGTATACTACTCAAGGTCAGATTAGCCTTATAGACATGAGAAATAAAAATTTCGCTACTTTAGTACGATCTACTTTAGCAAAAGTAAAATTCCTTTTCAGGGATAGACTCTTGAAATGCTTACTTCAAACATTAATATAAAATTTAGTAAAATACAGTTGACTAAATCCCAAGTCAGCTGTATTTTGTAGACTTATATTAGATTAGTAATCATGATAAAAGAATTACATATAATATGATAAATTTTATAATCCCTTACAATTTTGCCGCTTATTCATTGGAATTAATTCTACATTTACACAAACAAAGATAAGTAAATTGGTATTAATACGATAGTATAGTAAATGACGATAAAATTGTCATTTACCTCAAAATAATACTTATCTACTATACCTTACATAATAACTATCGAAAAAAAAACATTTTACACCACATCCATTATTTTGTATCCCAATATAGCGTATATCAAAACCAAAAGTTTTTTTGAATTTTCCAATATATTAGAATTTAATATATATGTTAGAATGATCGCATTAAATGTAAAGCAAAGACATCGTTATAGTGCATTATTTCACATTCAGTACGGACTCGGCGTCGCTGCTGCCTTCGGACGTGGCTTACACAACAAGACATTCTGGGTTCGATAGCTGTGTGAAAAAAGTTTGTTTTAAGCTTAGAATTGCATCTTTATATTAATCATTTACTTCCACGCATATTAATTAAAGTGTGCCATAGATAAAAAACGCAAGGGTCGGTCGGTGCATTGATATAACTACAAAATCCATGGAATGGAAAACCAATTTACTTTTTTATTCGTTAATAATTGTACCTCACAGTGTACATACAGCACATTTTGGTCTCAATTTTTAATAATTACTGAAGCTAAAAGGAAGCTAGTCACGAACTGAATATATTTTTACAGTCGCATCATATACAATGACCTGAACGCGATAACTCCAGAACAATACTTCAAGCAAGTTACAAGAAGAGTGGCCGAAATCAAAGCTGTGTCGGTAAGTGTGTTCTTTGAGACTCAACCTCACGACGCTTATACTAATACCTTTCAGGAGCAGTCTAGATAGAAGTTATTGTTTGTAGATTAGTCTGTTATAAATAAGAGTTATTCGGAAACATCACTAACTTACCGCTATGTATTTTTCTCTTTCTTTCAATGCACAAAAGGAGGAGGTAAATATGTTAAGAGGGCCTTTTCGATTAGTAAACTTGTTCGGAAGCATCCTGGTGAGTACAAAGGACATTGAAGTTATGATGTTTCTGTTTCTTTTACTTGCTATTGTGAGATTTTGGTAAAAGGAAAACCGACGTGGGTTCATTGAATTTGTGGTACATCGTTCTATTGGTTTTATAGCGAAGTTATTGGTCGCATTAGGTTTAAAATGTATTGTGGTAACTGAAATCTCATTGCTTCCCGAATTTTACTATATTTTATCAGTCTGCCAAGCAGTTTTTAATTCTTTATTTTTTTATTTCAATTCTCTTCAACCAGAACTTTCAATAAGTTAAGTATTATCATGTAAATAGTACAACAATCTTCTTTCGTTAATTGTCATCCCTGTAATGTTTTTTTTCTATTTCGATACAAATCGTATTGCTTCCACTGAATTCCCATTTGCTATATTATATAACTTTTTTTATGCTACTATTTAATGCTATTAGTTTTTTTCATATAAATATAATAATTAAGTATGAACTACTCATTCCACGCAATTAGTATTATATAAATAATGTTTCTATCCTTGAATAGTATCCTCATTTTTACCATAAAATATATTACTTGCAGTTTTTTTTAATCGTAAAAATGTTTGTTAAACTGATTACAGTAATAATCAATTAATCAGATTCCATGTACATTATACATTTTCCTTATCACCGAAGAAAACATTTAATTAACGTAAGACTTTTACCGTCATGTAGACGTCAGGCGGTCATGGCATTGCTTGTTCAATATCCATTTATTTAGTACATAACAAAAGAATAGTCCTAAATAGATAAATCGGTAAATTTACTTCGAACCGTATCATTACACTTCACATTACGTTCTTTTGTTAAATACTAAGCAACATTTCAATAATAATTTATTTTTTTAAGTACTATGGCTATTTATTTACAATTATTCTTATACCTCAAATGCCCTTCAATGCCATGAACATCGGAGCTTGATGACACAAAACTATGCACGTTAATAGCTTACCTATTGTATGATTTACGTTGGCACGGATTTCTATTTTATACACATACATTTAAATACTTATCTTTCTCCACTAAAAATTCACATTACGAATCTTAATCTATTTTTATTTTTAATTTTTGCTTTGGCTGCATTACTCAGTCCCGATCCCGCTATATAAGTTTATTATAGTATTTCACAAAATGACCGTGTCAACGTATAACATATGGTGCAGGAAACACTTAAAGGTCTTGTATAAATACAATATGTATGCTTGTTCCAGAGTCCCGAAGAGAGAGGTGTTATGATTCAGATTTTAGAGAGCACATACAGGTTCACGCTGGGTTCCATCGCTGGTGGCAAGTATTTTACTATTCTATTACATATGAAAAATAATACGGATAAGATTCTAACATAACCAATATGATTAATAAGCATATATAATACTCTTGATCTCGTATTATGTTCATTACATTTTACGAATATTACAGTTCGTTACGCGCAGAAATTGCGTCCATTTGGGACCTTAACTTCCAAAGTAGCTCGGACTAAAGACTTTGGAAGAAAAGATACAGAAAATAGGGTTATTTATTTATTTAAGGACATTAAGTTGTTAAATTATAAAAAGTATCATTAATTAACAGTCTCGTAAAGGATGCACAACTTATTAAAAATTCCATGCACCGCAAGTGACTATTACATTTTCAATAATTTGAATAAATAATTAAATTGTTAACGTTTTACATTTTTAACTCTATATAATTAAAGGGTATATAATACTTAAATAATGTAATATAAAGTATAAACCCATAATAATTAACATCCAAAATTTCCAGCTGTGGGTGCCTCGGCCGTATACCCGATCGATCTGGTCAAAACCAGAATGCAGAACCAACGTACCGGCTCGTTCATCGGTGAAGTTGCGTACAGAAACTCCTGGGACTGTTTCAAGAAGGTCATTCGCCACGAGGGAGTGTTCGGTCTCTACAGAGGTCTTGTGCCTCAGTTGATCGGTGTGGCCCCAGAAAAGGCTATCAAGCTTACTGTAAGTTCTTTTTAGAAATACCATGAACGTTTAGCAGATAAAACTGTATCTTCATGTAAGTTTAATCATTAATTCCATCTTTTGTTTTTACTTTTTACTATTATATGGCAAAACTTAATAAACATTTCATAGTCGAAAGTCAAAGTCCCGGAATCCCCTCTTGGGCTCCACAACCAAAATTATCCTATTTTTAATCTCATGTAAATACTAAATATATATTTTGTTCTTAATTACAGATGAATGATTTAGTAAGAGATAAACTGATGGACAAGAATGGTAACCTCACTTTACCTGCCGAAATTATCGCCGGTGCCTGCGTAAGTAGCTCTCAACGATTGTCACAATCCAATTTGTTTTTATGAGTTAAAACGATAAACTTACAATGGCAACAATTACAATTACTTAGAAGGTATTTTTTAAACCAAGCAAATTCTGATCATTTTTTAATCAATATGTTTCGATTTAATATATAGATCATAACAACATTTAAATAATTTTCAAAAAGTATGTATGAGATATAATAGATGACCCCCACAAAATCACAACTTACAAACAGCATAATATTCGTCTATAATTTTTATTATTTTTTAATATATGTATGTTTTATTATAGGCAGGAGCTTCACAAGTAGTATTTACGAATCCATTAGAAATAGTGAAGATTCGTCTTCAAGTGGCCGGTGAGATAGCCGGTGGGAGCAAAGTCAAGGCCTGGTCTGTAGTCAAGGACCTGGGACTGTTTGGTCTATACAAAGGTGCTAAAGCTTGTCTACTGAGAGACGTGCCCTTCAGTGCTATATACTTCCCTGCGTATGCGCATTGCAAGGTTTGTTGCTTGTCTTTAAATTATTTATGTTTACAATTTATTATAATAAGGTAGGAATTGAAATTAAATCCTATTAAAGCAATGTTTATTCCATGTAATTTAAAACTGTATACAGTATTACATTACTATGGAATGTATTGAATATAACTCAATCAATATTGAGTTTTAACATTTATTCAGGTTTAACCTCTTACATTTACAAATTAATTGTATTTACTACTTACTTGTACCACATGAAAGCATATTCATAGTATATAATATAAGATATAATAGAATTTTTATATGTAACCTATTGTAAATCTGAATGAATTGTGTCGGTGCCGTATATGTGTCATGATTGGATGAAACAGGCTCCTGAAAAACAGTATTTACTATCTTGAGAGCCTGGGTAAAATATTTTGTAAATCACCTTATTATGGAAATAAATTATTATTATTATTATTATAATTATACAAATGAAAACACTTTTACAAATTGTCTATTTATGTATGATAAAAATTTAAAACACCTCATCCTTAAACATCATCATTAGTATCCTATCTTTATTCATTAATTTATGTTAATTCGATGTGGTTAATTAATGTGTGAAATACAAAGTACTGGTTTGATTGACTTCAGCAGTATAATAATAAGCTGAGGTGAGATTACTAAGTGTGATTTTTTTTTTATATATAATAGGGGGCAAACGAACCGGCGCGTCACCTGATGGAAAGTGATCAGCGCCGCCCATGAGCACTCGTGATGTCACGAGTGTGTTGCCGGCCTCTTAAGGATAGGATATTATATAGATGATTAATAAAAGTATGTAATATGCAGGCCAAGTTCGCGGACGAGAACGGCTACAACCACCCGCTGACGCTGCTGGCCGCCGGCGCCATCGCGGGCGTGCCCGCCGCCTCGCTCGTCACGCCCGCTGACGTCATCAAGACCAGGCTACAGGTTACTAGATATAATAATCGTCAAAAAAGCTGAGCGATTGACGAGAATAGCTGCGCATCGGTAGAATCGCGCTCGTAATTGACGTATTGGTGCTCAAAGACAACACGACTGGGACAACCAATCAACGCTCGCGCACCCGACGATCACGCGCCCCGCGCGCCGCACCGCTACCTCGATACCTTATTTTTGACTTCTGCGCAGGTTTCGTTCACCGCTAAAGGAAATTGACGATTACTATACTACCCATTACTCACTGTTCATACTACCGCCAATCACTTATATTACTACACTAGCTGTCGCTCGCGAATTCGTCCCCGTCGGATCTATTTCTATTATTATGTTTTAGTGAGTCAATCTTAGAAGATAGACATATACTGTCGCGAACTTTTTTTTAGATCGTTTAAAGAGGAATAATTCTTTCATACATATTATTTTTGTATCTTGAACCGTTTTCGCAGCGTACGCAAAGGAAGCCCACAAAGATGAATAATTTTCCCCGTTTTTTCCATATTATCCATTATATCTTCGCTCCTATTAGTCGCAGTGTGATGTTATGTAGCCTAAAGCCTTCCTCGATAAATGGTCAATTCAATAAAAAAAGAATTTTTCAATTCGAACTAGTAGATTCTGAGATTAGCGCGTTCAAAGAAAGAAACAAACAAACAAACTCTTCAGCTTTATATATTAGTATAGATTCATAAATCCTAGTAAAATTAATGTAATTTTTTATATAAATAAGCTTAGTTTTAAATTTAGTATTGTAAGCCAGATAATATTATATAGAAGATAATAATAAAGACATTTTCAAACAAACTTACTTTACTCTTCTATAATGGTAGAAGTATCACTTTTAAGTAATAGGGTAGCCAATTCCTGTTACTATCTTTGTTATAAATAAAGTGTCAATGAATGTAATGGAGCATAATGGATTAATAATTCATAATAAGAATAGTGGTTTCAGACTCGCAGAATCTGATAGCAAACCATCTACTTCAATTTCAATCCGTTTAACCGTTTCATTTATAATATCATACCTAAATTACATAAATAAGGGTTATGGCAGTAAGAGTAATATATTAATATTACTCTTAATTAAGAATAATATTGAACTCAAACATTATTATTAATTATCTTAACAGGTGGTAGCCCGGTCCGGTCAAACGACGTACAACGGAGTCATTGACGCAACTAGAAAAATATATGCTGAGGAAGGTGCTAGAGCCTTCTGGAAGGGTGCTATAGGTAAGCATTTTTAGTTTTTGTTCAATGAGTGTGTGCAGTGCAGTGGAAAAATAGTTTTTTCAACTTTTATTTAGGTACAATCAATAAGCTCAATGACTTTTCCAATTTAAGACTTATTTGGTCAGTTACCTGTTAGTAAAAGTCCCGTCAAAATCGGCTGCCATTTCAGATATTAGCCAGAAAAAACAGCCAGACCGACAACAACATAAAATATTACAAACAGACACTCCTATTTTATTAACATGTGCCTATAGTTTGTATTCTTTATTGCTTATAATCTCATAATAAACGTTGATTAAGTGTCTTAAACATACTGTTATTATTATCATATTGTTGAATGAAGGTATAACGGATAAATAGGTAATAAAAAACAATGTTTCAGCACGTGTCTTCCGTTCGTCACCACAATTCGCTGTGACTCTGGTCACGTACGAAATATTACAGCGTTTGTTCTACGTTGACTTCGGTGGATCGTGAGTACCGTTTCTGTAAACATAGATAATGTTTATGGTCAAGGAGAGATATAGATAATATAACACAAATTCTAGGTCAAAAGGCTAAGGACATGGTTATGTTGCCATAGTAATTTTATTGCTGCGACTGATAAAAGCTATGGTGAGATAGTGTGAAGTATGTGAAGATAATCTTATTTCTTTTACTTATTAAATGTTGTAGCTAGTAAAAAAATTAGGAAATAATATGACAATGCTAGCCAGTGTTGCTTTAAGCACATACATTAAAAATATATTTACATATCATCTTAATGATTTTGATAATGTTATGTTTTTGTAATTAAGAAATATACTTTTTAAAATCACACAATAAACATACAGTAATGTTTTATGAAACTACTTCTCTTCTATTTTTAGACGACCAACGGGTTCAGAGCTCCATGTTGCGACTCCAGTAGAAGAAATAAAGAAGAAGCCTCATCACATTGGAGGTTACCAAGTGGCTATGCCTATCCTTACCGGCCTTGAAACCAAATTTGGTATCTCCCTACCCAGATTCTCTTACCCCAAACCACAGTAATTATTAGCAAAATTGAAAGGCAAACACATACATAAAAATTATGAAAAAGCAAAAAAAACTTTAATACTAAAATAGCATATTATGTTTCACACAGATCTTAGGATATAAAAAATTCTAATGTAAATTGGTAATTTTATAAAAACAAAAGAAAAACTAATTTATAGCGATTGTTAATATGTATGTCATATTTTTCCATTTAACATGAGTATTAAATGCTTATACATGTTTGTGTAAAAGCTTTGATAAAAATCTCATCCAAATAAAAAAAAAATAATGACTTTTTACCCAAATGAAAGCACACATCTGGACTATAGTTTGTTTTATATGATTTCTTTATTGCGCCTTTCTATAACCTTAAATGTGTTATTTTTTATTTAGCCTTTACAAATATATTGTAGGCAGCATCTTCGAAATATGCCTATTGTACTGTCGAGTTTTATGATCTTGAGATTGATCTATTTTAGTAAAATGCCATATAATTGAAGTCTCACCTATTCATTATGCTGTACTTTAATTGAATTAAGTCATGTTCGAAATTCCTAATATTTAATTTAAAAGATGGCACGTATATAATATCCAGATTTTAAATTTTATCAACCTAGAATAATATATTCGATATGGTAAATGATGTTATCAAATGTTTATGTAATTTACAGATCTTTAAGTAACCGCCATCTTTAATGTGATTTAATTTCGTATACTTCAGAGTTTTCACTGCCTGTGCGTGTGTATCTACTATTTGTAGGATTTAGATGTTCATTAAGCATAAAGCAATTGTCATTGATCAAGTCAAATAATTTTGCCGGTAATAATAGTTAAAAGGTTGTTTTGTTAAGCAATAATGTATGGTTAAATATATTATCAAATGAATATATTATATGCACCTCGCAGCTTTTTGTACTCCAAAAGATATCAGCTCTGCACATTTATTTATTTCTTGCCGCTATATTTCAACATTGGCAGTTTTCTTATATTATTATCAAAATTGCGATTTATTATTTTTGTATTTACTGATGCCGTCACATGCTTAGATAGGCAATTATACGCAATCAATTATGCTTTTTGGACACGTTTTCAGTAGTTGTTTTTGTATAGCTTTTTATCATTCGTATGTTATTTACAAGCTGTCCTAATTGAAAAATATTTATAACGAAACAATATCGTGTCTATGTGTTAGACAATATCAGAAGCGAATTTGGGTAATGTGATTGTACAAAATTAATACATGATAACCTTAAACAGTATAGACGAGATTACACTACTATATTTAGATATAATTATTTCATATTTTATCTTTTATATATTTAGGCTTGGGTGCATCCATAGATACTTTTATTTTTACTATAACGTAATATAGGGATTTAAAAATAAAAGACATTTTTGCACTCTGTTTTTAAAAAAAGCTAAAATGTAACTAGCAAGAAATTAAAATTAAATGAGTAATATCATAAATAATGAAAGATATTTGTAAGCAATACCAAACAATATTTTCTATTTTATTCATTTAAACAAGATCTGATAACTATGTGTTAAATGCATATAGTTTTGGTTATATTTTGGCAATACTTATCTATTCAATATTCTAGCTTGTTTTTTGCACTATTGTAAATGGCTACCTTGTGTAGATATTTGCAAATTTGTTTTTATTACCGCTTTAATAAATCCTTTGTGCAAAGACAATTGATTTCCACTTGCATTAGAATTTATAAGTAGGTAAATTTTTAGCCCCGCACAAAAAAAAAACACTAAAAATAATTTTAACTGTAAATAAATTTGTGAGTTCAAGCAATATTTTTGGCAACTAGATATTAAAAATTGGTTTGTAAATCACGTATTGTTTATAATATGTAGTGTATTTGTATTTTTCATTTTGAATACTACACAAGGCCTATTCAAATTTAATGTTGTACAAAATCAATTTTAAGTATAAATATATGTACATCTAAAATCGCACTTCAATTTAATGCTAGATATAGTAAAATAATAGATATAAAAAGATTGTTTTTCACATTTCTTGGTGAGTGAAACAATTGGGCATTATAAATTATCATATTAAATAAAATTATGTGGACTTAACAATACCTACCTATAAATTTGTAGAGTATTAAATACTCTATTATACTAGGTAATTTCTTCACTATGGATGACCCGCATTGCACAATTTCAATATATTCATTATAATTATAAGCTTAATGTTGTGAAACAACATTGTACAAGGATTATATAGGAGTAACGACAAGTGATAGCAGCCGACGTGACTAGATTCTATATTTATTGATATTGTACATTTTTGTGTTACAAATAAATCATGTCAAAATATATTCGGTTTAATTTTTTTTCAACTTTTATTAGTTAGTGCTTTTAAACCCTATTAACAATAAATAATTATCTACAGCTGAGCAACAATTTGATATATAATATACAATATGGATAATATGATACCTATTGCATTATTAAAAAAAAGTTAATTAATATACTCTGTCATAGGCATCTAGGTGTTATTATTCTATGTCCTTTGGTAAATAAGATATAGCAAAAATGAGGTTTTTCCATCAAATCAATATTACAGCAGCAACATTTTACAATTTATCTTTGTAAAGCTGGTTCAATTGAAAATAATTGCAAGATATATAACAAAACAGATTAGATTGAATCCTGTATATAAATAAGAAATCTAATTTTTTGGATAAAGGTTTTTGAATAATAAACACTAGTGATTAATAAATTATATATTATAGGTTTTAAACTGTATTTTATTAAATGTTATGATAGAGTCATTGTTTCTAACATCTTTTAGTGTGACAACAATGGAGGCACTGTAATATCTCTGTCTAGCCTAGGCCATAACCAATTTGGCTCTCTAGTATTCATTCTATTGCAAGCTATTAGATTACTTATGTCAGTCTTTATATTATATTATTATTCGTATGAAAAATAAGCTAAAACGATAAACACATAAAAATATATTAAACATATTATGTATTAAAAGTGCATTTTGTAATGTACAATAACTTATCACACATTTGCTCAAATATTGCTTTAATTGTAACATATTTAAGAATCTAATAATGAGCTTGAAAAAATTTTAGGATGCCTTGTTTAGGCACTTTCAGCAAATGCTAGACTTCTCCGAAGCTAGTGTGCATTGTTTCCTTAGCATGCTTCTGTGCCTCCACCTGGCCAGTGAGGAGCTTGTCACAGATCTGACATTTCAAAGTAAATTTGTTTAAATCTGTGAACTGTCTTGAGGATTTAGCTTCTTTAGCTAGTTGTTCTGCCTCCTTGTAAATTTCCATATCTTCAGCTGGAAAAACTGTTTGTATTGCACCCTGTAAGTATATAAGTTGGTTAATAAAATTGAATGTAAATAATTTTCAACATCATGTTCCGTACACAATGTTTAAAGTTTCAACTTACATCAGATTGTTCTAAATATAGGGGATCGTAGTGCACTCCGTCAAACAATAAAAATACTCTTTGCCCATAGTTCTTGTCTTCTCCAAATCTATTAATGATTGCATTTAAAGTATCTACTACTGCCATCTCTAAACCATAAAATCTAGATAAAATTGCAACCTGAAATCAACAGAACAAAACTTATTATGATTGATATCATAAATCAACTGTTTTATAGGAATTTAACAATATTTATTACAGAGTTATCATTAAAACTATGCATGAGTGAAAATTTCACACTAGAATGGAAATTTTACAGTATCAATCACCTCAATGGCACCACCCCAAGAGCTTGGTTGTTGGATCCATGCACAGTACTCGGCATTTGGTTTCCCGAGCATTGCCTCATTGTATGTCTCTTGATCACTTGCAACTTCCATTGCAATCACCTGACGCATGAGCGTATGAACAGTTGTATCCACATTGCCATTCAGTACAAATCCTAGAAATATAAACAAATTTGTGTAAATTACACAAAAATAATGAGGATTGTAAATACCTACTTATGTTTCTTAGTAGTATTTGAAATCAATAAAAATGACATTTTAATTTATTTTTAGACACATTGTAATTACCTATACTAGTAAAAAGACAAGAGTTATCAGAAGGTACAACTTTCTTCATTAAAATACCAGGTCTGCAAGGAGCTAGTTCTTCGTGTGACACTATACCATTTTCTAATGGTTTGTCTTTAATAGGTAATGGGGTATTCCCACTAGGTAAAGGTTTCTCTTCTATTATTAGAGTTTCACCTGATTTCAAGCCTATTTCACTCAACTTCTTTTCATTATTACTAATATCTAGAGGCTTTGGTGGATAACCCAATAAAACACTAAAGTCCTCACAGCTTACATCTGTAAGACTCAAGAGAAACATTTTCAATTCACCCACAGTACTATCAGAGGTCAAGTCTTTTAATATCTGCTGACCGTTTTTACTTTTAACTTTAATAGCTAAGGATGCCATCTCCACTAAGTATTTAACAACGATTTTTGTAATATAAATGAATTTAAATGATTCGTTATATAGTTATTAGCAAAAGATTACTGAAATAAATAAATAACATAGCGTTACGTAGTTTGAGCTTGACGTTTCACGTTTATAATATTTTGAGTTTTACATTTGACAGCAAAATGTGACTTTGACAAATGTTTTATTTTTAATGAGAATCACTCCACCTAGAATACTTTTATGTTACTGTCTTCTAAATGTTATACTGCTTTAACCAACTTATACCATAATAAGTTGATAGAGGCCGTAATTATAATCACGATTATAAATAGACATCAATTCGCGGTCGCGCCTCGCGGCAATTTCGGCTATTCGCGGCACGAAGTATTCGCTGAACGAAACCTGCGCAGAAGTCGAAAATAAGGTATCGAGGCGATGGCAAGGCGCGCGGGGCGCGTGATCGTCGGGTGCGCGAGCGTTGATTGGTTCCCCAGTCGCGTTGTCTTTCTCGCACCGATACGTCGATTACGAGTGCGATTTTACCGATGCGCAGCTATTCTTGTCTAGCGCTAAACATTCGTGACGCGACCTATACATCGGCACTTTTATGGTCCGAGATCCCAGGGCCACCAGACGTCACGTATTTTATTATGCACGGAATGTGGACGATTGAGTAGTTTTAGTATGTACTAAGAACGTAGGCCTACCTGCTTGCTCAGACGGCCAATATTCATGTATCAGGTTATAATCAAGGCACATAAAAACATTACCATCTACCTCACGTAAATTCTAATGGCTGATTTTCACGTTTATTTTAGGCAATACCCTCATAAATAAGTCGCCAGTACTGCCAGACACTTTCCGTCGGCTGTATTGCTTAACAGACGCTTTAAAGCTCCCAAAATAATCACTTAACTTCACGTAAATTATGATGATCTTGTTCTATTACCTATTACTTGTAGCGAATGCTAATTTGCACTTGTTATAGTAATAAGCGACTTCACAATTTTACAACTAAGGAAGATTCTTATCTATTGGAGACCTGATTCGTCGTCAATATCTTGTCGAGTTCAGGTTAGATACTGATTATTCAAAAACTCAGCATGTATAAAAAACAAAATATGGTTTTAATTAGTATTTTACGAAGATATATAAGTCTTACAAGATAAATTTACGTACGAATGGGTTTCGGTTGTACGAATGGGTGAAGTAAAACTAGTGTGTATGTTTTGCAATATTTAATACAAACTATATTATAATATACGTAATATTTAAACATTGTTAATAAGTGTGTCATTTGTACGAAAAAATGGTGCCATTCTATGTTTGGTTAGTTGGGGGGACATTATTTGGCACACTATGCAAAGTAACATTTATTAAACTAGGTACAAGTCATAAACATGTCAAATAAAAAAAAAACGATCAACCGATTCCATAAATATAAAAGATAAACAACAGTCGGCTCCTAATGCTTATTTCTTATAACTACGATCAATATCTAATTATCTACAATTACGATTAATATTATTACTACTTATGTATTGTCGCTTTAACTTGTATCTAAATTGTGCCTTTTGTTGCAACATCTAGGAACAACAATTCCCGATAGGTACATACGATAAAAAATCATTAACTATGGGTTCATAAAATGAAATCTTAGTATTCATATGTCACATAAATAAACACAGAAAAACAAACAGTCTTTAAAAAAAAACGTTTATAATCTATATGACTAAGTACAAATTAAGACACGCCTAAAGACTTATATAATTCATATTATATGTTAGATATTATATTATATAGGTAAATTATACCTATTATATTAAATGTACTTACTGATACAACTTTTTAATTACATATTATTCTTTGGTTTGAATAACACTTTAAATAATAACCCCTTACGTACAAACAATAATCTAGGTATTAAAAATATTGTCGAGATTCCCAATTGAACTTTTAAAAATATTTGGTAACTGATATAGGTAAACCTAAGCAATACATCTAATAAATATTTGTCTTAAAGTAACTTATATGTAATTAAATTCAGTCAAAAAAATGTAATTGTTCTATTTAAATGTGGCATGTCTAATTAATAAATAGTTAAGTAAATTTTAAACAATTACAAATGCAAATTTAATTAAATCTAATTTATGTACTGGCAATAAACAATACCAATGTCGTTTGTAATAAATAATTTTTTTTTTCAATTATGGCAATTAGTGTAAATATATTTGATACTAGCAAACCGTTAACACTTATTGCCATTATTGAAGATTTTTTTTATTTTTATGTCAATTTCATATTTATGAAACCCATGAGGTATGTATACTCATTAATAATCCTTATGCCGATATGGTATTTATTTTCCTATAAATGCAGAATTTTCATAACTACCTATCAATAAATCAATATACTGTAGTTTATTACACAATGGTTTAGTGTTAATGGTAAAATTAATTTTCCAAATAATTTAGGTTGTCTTTTGGTAATGTTCTGTAGGCCAGATACATAATATTTTATTATTATATATTTGTTAATCTGAAGACAGAAGGAATCTAAAGTTAATCTATCTTTAGCCAAACAGTATAAAACGATAAAAATGACAGTTAACAAAAAAAATGTACTTTTCTAATTGATAACTAAAGCACAGAACATTTTTGTTTTTGTCCGTTACATTGTTTTAATACCTTAAAACATGGTAAAGGTAATGCTAATAATATCAATTATTAATTGGCAGCGTCGAGTTAACCTAAGAGCAATCACCAAAATAACGATAATCTGTACCTATCTCCCCCTTTACGTGTATTTTGGATATTTTTAGGCCCGTCCAAAAGTAAGAGAAAAATATTACCAAAAATAATTACAAACTGTCATAAGCGGATACGTTATTAACGTTTCAAATTTGAAGGGTGAAAATAAAATTTATGATCGGTATGTTTTCAGTAAAGTCCGTTAGCGATT
>JADANM010002527.1:8717140-8737165 GCA_026213755.1 Eurema hecabe
GGGGGGTGCGGGCGGGCGGCGCGGGCGCGGGCGGGCGAGCCAGCGTCACGCGGGCGCCGGCCGCCGCACGAACCGACTGGCCGGCGCCCTCAGCCCGCGCCGCCCCAACACCAGAGGCGGCATCTCCTCGTCGTCCTCCTCCTCCTCGTCCACGTCCTCGCCCTCGCTGTCTTCCTTGCTCCACACTTCGGGCTTCACTGCTTGATATGACGCAGAGAAACCTTTGAACACGATCGAATCGTCCGTGCGGAATTTTACGAGGAGTGCTTCAGTTGTGGATACGATTTCTGGCGGCATCTAAAATTAAGATGAGTATATTAATTTAATGACATACGACGGATATATTCGTTGTTTCACAATTAAATATAAAGTTAAACATACATTAATTACATATCGTTTGGATATAACCTAGCGAAGCTACAACTTAAGACTATATTTTGGTTCAGCTTTATATTATGTGCGGTAGTTAATTCACTCGTATGTATTCAAGGTACCTTAGTTCCGCAGAAGCTTCCATAATCGCCGGCACTGCCTTCTAGTCCTCCAAATACTTGAACAAAGTCGTATCCGCAGTTGGCTTCAGGCTCCAACTCGAAGGTGAGGAAGGTGAGTCTGACAAAATGGCCGACGGGCGCCACGATGCTCCAGTCGCAGTTGGCGCGCGACTCATACGAATCGTGGCCGTAGCGCGCGTGCGAGTACAGGTGCTTCACCGAGTCTGAAGCTGTTAGGTAGCCACCGCAAGCTGACGAAAAGTGAAGAATTGAAAACCATTAACTCGAACTCAAATACTTGAAATATCAAATTATGGCGTATATAATATTATGAAAGTAGAAGATTACTTCTTTGCCGTAAAAGATGAGATCTTGAAGATGTCAAATTTCGATAAGATTTTCGCAATTCGAATGAGGAAATAGAATACATTTCCACCGTTTTTAAAAAGGTATATATTTATTTTGGAAGAATTTTTATTAATATCAATGGTGGAGTTGACTGACAATAGTTTTTCACGCATTCGGATACGTGGTATCGCTGAAATCATATTATTAAAAAAAATTCAAAACTCACCCGTCGAGTAAGTAGCGAGGAATCCCTTTCTTTGCACAGATGCGTCAGATTTGAACACTACATACATCTGATTTTGTGAAGCTACAACAGGATGAGGTAATTTGCTTCCACAAAACCGACCCAGCGTTTTCTCGTCTGCTGACGCTCCATCGTATATGGTCACGTGGTCATATGTACATTCCTATGACACAAAATATTTAATTATACTATTTATAGACGTAATAAGTATGAAGACAAATAAGATATAAAAATAAGCAATATTTCACCTGATGCGGTTCCAACTCAAACACGTTGAAAATAAGTTTGATCCGATGACCGGGCGTCGTGGAGAACTGCCATACACAGTCCTTGCGCGACGGATACGAGTCTGGATAATTCGGACTGAAATAAAGAATTAAGTTATCTAAAAATTAAGAATATAGTTAGGATATCGAGACAATAATGTAGTTTGGTAGTAAATGCGTAAGTATCTGCTGAATTATATTACTTTAGCAAAGAGATTACGTTAACCTTTTGTTCCCAAATAAGAAACCTACAACCCTGCCGGTTTTGTGTCACTTCCCTCGCGCTACAAACTTAATAAAAACCCAGTAAAGGCTTGGGCCCATAAATAGAAGCAACCTAAAGATAGTGCCGTGCGGGTGCGTGATGTCGTGCTTGCAGCCGCCCTCCTTGCAGTCGTGCTTGTTGGGGTGCAGCGTGAAGCCGCTGTGGCAGGCGCACTCGTAGCCGCCCAGCGTGTTGTGGCACTCGTGCTGGCAGCCGCCGTTGTCGGCCGAGCACTCGTCCACGTCGATGTAGTACGCCGCCGCGAACCCCGAGTGGTGCACCGATGTGTCCGACGTGAACTGGATCCATACACACGCAATTAGAAAATCACTCGAATGCGTATTGACATTTTAATTGTTCCTGGGGCTTATTATAAATGTAATGTACTATATAGACCGTGTATCTCTTGTGAGAATTATGGAGTTACTGGGATGTTTATAAGTAAACAGTATTTGAGAAAGTCTACAAAAGACAAATCCCACTCTTAGATTGCTCGGTTGTATATGTCTATGTATAATATAGATTCAACACGTAGCGTGTTCTACGACATTGCTGTACATGTCTGTAACTGTGTAACATACCAGAACTTAATTTGTTTACTTGTTACTTTTCAATATGAATTATTAGTAAGTTTTGTTGTTGGTATGTCTAAATGAATAAATAAAAGATGAAAGTGCAATGTCACCTGGACCCGCAGCACGGAGCCGTCGGAGGTGACGGGCGGCGGCAGCACGGGCCCGCAGAAGGCGCCGTGCCGCCGCAGCACGTCCGCGCCCAGCCGCGAGTGCACCGTCACGCTGTCGTACTCACACTCCTACAAAACATTATCACTACAAAGTCCTCGTTTTTCATTTATAGCACTAAAGCGCTAATAGAGTTAAGCATACATCCCTATGTTTGCTTAAATCTTTTAAACTACGCAACCGATTCTCATATGATTTTTTAATAGATACGAGTGATCCAAGAGGAAGTATGCATAAAATATGCACCCGCATACTTTACTTAATAACTTACGCTACTTAAATAAATATTATACTAATTAACATCATTCATTAATAAGAATTTCGTACTGTGATGAACGAGGTGTGAGTACAGATATTTATAAACATACATCTAAAAATTAGGTAGTAGAAAAGTGGATAGCTGGTTTTGTTGTCAAAAAAGAAAAATTCTAACGTCCGCTAATAAAAATTATGCTATTCGACTACACTGGCACTTAACGGAGCATTCAAATTAAATTGCTCTTCTTATAGTGAGGTGCGAATAAGATGTAAACAAAACGTTTGCTTTGCTATAACTTGTAGAATGTAGTTATAATAATCATTGATTTATATTAATTTACACTTTATACGCTGAGAATAAGTAGGTATAAGGAAACTTTAAACGTGGTACCATTTAATTTGTGGAATACTATTTGAAGTGACATCTTTCTAGACTAGACTAACAATTAGGTTTTTTTTAATTTAACTATTCAATTATTTTCCCCATTTTAATTTTCTTAATATCTTTAAAACTAGGTCGTTATTATATGTATCGATATAAAAAACAATGATCAGCCCACATATGATAAAAAATGCTATCTTCCTACTAATTTAGAGCTGGCCTTGTTTCGAAATTATTCGTAGTACTAGAGTTTAAATCACCTCGCTATCATCCGACATTTATATTGCTATGATCTCAGTGATTCCGCTTGAGTAATTCCGTACACTCGAGACAAGTATTTCATTGTTTATATAAGCATGTAATACATCATCTTCAGTTTTAAAATAACTTTTTATTTTGAATTTTAATTTTTATAGTGTTTCGTAGTATTTTTAATATGAGATTTATTCTTATTTTACCTGATGATACATATTATTGCTGCCTTCCAAGTCGAAATGTGTGAAGTTAAGCGTTATTCTGTGTTGAGGCGGGGCGACGATTTCCCATAGACAGTTCTTTGATGGTGGATAGAGATCAGGGAACGATGGCGATGTTATTGTACCGTTTGGCGCGTATAATACACCTCCACATGCGTCTGAAATAAAACAAATAATTAATGTTTCAACTGCTATTATTAAATGGTTTCTTATGGACCTTTTATTAATTAATTACTAGTCAAGTCAATTAATTAAGTACAAATGGCTACAAAGTTGCTCGATGACTACATTCATTAAGTCTTGTGGCAGGATCAAATAATGTGTCATCCTCGTTATACCGAATAATATTTTTTTTTTATTTGATAGAGGTAAATGAAAAGTCGCTACAAAACCTCCAATGGATTATGATCAACTAAGGGTGCCCGCAGGACTTTTAAACGAAAGTTGCACTGGGCTGGCCACATTGCGCGAAGATTTTTTTATTTTATTCTATGAAGTGGTGAGACGAGCTGGACTCCTGATGGTAAGAGAAAAGAAGATTGGAGCGTCACTGGGATAAAAACATCTTAGAGTGGAATCCACGGAACAGAAAGCGGAAATATGGACGGCCTTCGAGATGGACAGACGGACCCAGTGAAGATTGCCGAGTCTCGTTGAACCAATTGTAGAGGCCATCGTCCAACAGTGGACAGAAACACTGACAGCTGATATGATGATGAACGATGTAAGAAATCGATGATTAATCCTCCGTATTTCTCAAAAATATGGACGGCCTTCGAGATGGACAGACGGACCCAGTGAAGATTGCCGAGTCTCGTTGAACCAATTGTAGAGGCCATCGTCCAACAGTGGACAGAAACAGTGACAGCTGATATGATGATGAACGATGTAAGAAATCGATGATTAATCCTCTGTATTCTTTATTTTATCTGCAAGAAATGCGGCTAGACATGCTCCAAAAATGTAAAAAACACCTAACAACACACGTTTTAATACAAAATAAATGATTTATGATTTATTTCAGACTGGATCTTTTCAAGGCTAGTGTAAATAGGTTCTCATGCAGCCATGCCACCACTTAGACCACACCTTGACAGCTGGCAGTTAAGCACAGTGCGTTTTCGCAGGAACTTTTTGCCACGCACGACCATCTCGTGGAATCAGCTTCCTCATGCAGAGTTCCCGAACACATACGACATAGGAACCTTCAAAAGAAGAGCGTACCTTTCCACTCGTGACATCACGAGTACATGAGTACGCCCATGAGGGCGGCGCTGATCACTTTCCATCAGGTGACGCCGCTTCTTATATAAAAAAACTACCTCGCTTACGATTAGGTGTGAACGTGGTCAAATGGCTGCTTATTAATGATAAAAAAAATATTTATATGAGCAATAGACTCACTCTCGCACTTCTTGCCGTCGGAGTGCAGCTCGTAGCCGATGTCGCAGGCGCACTCGTAGCCGCCGAGCGTGTTGACGCACGAGTGGCTGCAGCCGTGGTCGATGGACGCGCACTCGTCGAACTCCTTCATGAACGTGGCCGAGAAGCCCGCCTTCTGCACCGAGCTGTCCGACTCGAAGATCACCAGCAGCTTGTTCGATGTGGACCTGGGAGAGACCATATTATAATATAATATGTAAGAGTAATATCTATGAGTACGCGTAAGTTTGTTTAAAATTTTAGGTGTTCCAAAAATACAAAATAACATAACCACACATAAGTAATAAACATATAGATAAAATACACACACTATCACTATTCATTAAAATCTTGTTCATTAAGAAGCTACCAAAGTTTTAAGGCTTTCATAAGACAATTTTTAATCTATCGACAAACTGCACATGCACAGCAATATGTTAGATATAATAAAGATATAGATCATTCATAAAATAAATGCTTCGAATACCTAACAGGCAATAATAAAAGTAAAGAACTACGTATAATAAGTTTAACTTATTTATTATAACAATTAGTACCTGATGTCAGGAGGGATCTTGTGTCCACAAAACATGCCTATAAGGGGACTGTCCATTGAATCACCGTCTCTAACTTTCACGTTGTCATAGTTGCAAAGATCGTGGTTCTCCACTTCAAACGAATGGAACCGTAGCGCTACTTGATAGTCCTGTGACGTATTAAGCATTAATAATATTAATTACGGTATAAATACTTGGCTATATTACTAAGTTATATGAGGATGTCGTTGATAATTAATTATCGTTAGCAGACAATTTATATTTGCACAATAGTATTTGTAAAATCAAGTTTTTAAGTCTTTGTATAGAATGCAGTACCAAATTTAAACATCAAAACAAAATAACTATTATTTATATCATTGGTCTTAGTATATTATATTATAGTATCATTTGTATTGGTATTAGTAAGACACGATTAAGTAGATATATTGTTTGTTATTTTCGTTTAATCCAATTCTGCAAGACAAATTTGCCATAAACATGTTTTGTTACATATGCATGCTTAGTCGTTATTCTTACGTTATAGATATGTCGTTTTGTAGAAAACGACTTTGTTTTATACTATGTAATGATGAGTACAATATACCTGAGGTACAGTCAGTCTCCAAACGCACAGTTTATTCGGCTGGTAATCATCGGGGTAGTTTGGTGACTCAAGATGGCCACTGCTGTCTACTTCTATGTTTCCACCACACACCGCTGTTAAATTAAACGTTCTTTTGAAATCAGTCATGTACCAATAAGCTTTTTTTCGGGCTACGAAAGAAAAAAATCAGTGTTCGGGTATAAAACCCAGAACTCACGAAACGTAATTTTTTTATTTAAATGTTGATAACTGAGATATGTGAAAAAAATGCGATAACATTTTTACATTATACTCTTCATATTGTTTTTTTGGTCAATTACTTAAAGAAGAACTCTTGAACAGGACAATATATTTATATTTTCTATTTAAAAATACTCTATCTTATAATTTATTAGATACCTTCTTATATCTTATATTATATTATTGTAAACACCTTTAGATATATTTTATGAAATGATGTTAATCCATTAAAACGTAAACTTCAAAGGACGAAAGTATAATTTTCCTAGAAAATGTTACAAGACTCGTTCTCAAATATCAGTCATATTTTTTAGACTCCACTTTTTCACATTTCGCAAATAATAAGTTAATGGAAGCGTCATACATTTTAAAACATATTTCCTATGAAATCCATTTCAATATTTTTTAATACTGGTTAAAATCACTTAATAAAAAATAAAAATCACAAATAATAACTCAATAAAATAATATCTATGGTAAACACTACATTCAGCATAATCAGCTAAGACCTCATTATGATCACGCAAAATTAAGCCATTTTAAAGTAGATAAGAATGTCTACGTATGTAGATCGTCGCCTCAGTGCATCGCATCAAAATTAGTTTGTGTTTTCGTGGATTTCAAATTTTTCTCATGCATAGCGTAAATTTATTTTAGTAGCAACATTATCGGTGGGCTAGTTTGCGTCTTTTTACACTTACATATATACAGTTTTGACTTCACCTACGGCGGACCGATTATACAGGGGTATAGACTAATGAGACTATGCGTAATACGTCTACACAAAACAGTACCTTCATAATAAGCTCTAAATCCACGATGCGGTTTGGGCCTCAGGCCGGGATGATATACTACGGTGAGGCGGGACCCCGTAGACCTCATCATAGGACCTTTCCCAGAGCCGCAAATTCGACCCAGGACTGGCGCATTCGGCATGTACCCGTCCAACACCTCCACCCACTCAGACCGACATCCGTCTGACTTGTGAATGTCTATTTCTGGTAAAGACAAAAAGATTATTAATTCTACATCCAATAAAGTATTGGCGACTTCAACGAATGTCTGTATTGTCTAAATGAAGCCTCTCTCTCCTTTTCTCATAATTATTATGCTGTAATAACAACTCAATCAACTTACTTATTTAAAATAAGACTTAAGATAGTTTGTTTAATAATTTATACACACGACCAGAGAAATAAGGCAAAGATTATATTACTATTAAATAGCATTTACTTATAACAAGAATGCAGACTTTGTGATGGGTTATGCTTTAGTTATTTTGAAACATATGTATTAATGTTTTAATATTAAATATCTAATATTTAATACGAACATGAGATGGGCTTAGAAATTAATTTCAGTGCTACTTTAAACATCGAACGAATTACTTTGATCCTTTCCTTCATTATCCCTGCTAATATGGGTTAAAGGGAAACGTAGAAATATAAATTATTTCCATTAATATCAGTGAAATACGTTTTAAAATGTTCATATCAATGTTGGAGATTTAAATTATTGCTTTTAGCTTTATATTTTACTAGCCGAGACTCCGTCCGCTCGGACTTGCATATAAACTTGGACCTCCCCCTTCACAGGCTCTAGACCATCTTTGTACCAAATTTCGTTCTAATCGGTTCAGTAGTACTAGTGTGATGGAAAGAGAGACAGACAGACAGAGTTAATTTCGCATTTATAATATTAGTCTGGATAAGGCATAAAATATAATTAATATACGTCGTTCTCTCTATATTTGTCGTCGTTGTTTGAAAGATAAATTTAACTGCAGTTTAAAGGTATCTCATTTAGTATTGTAGCGAAGGATTGTATTGTACTGTTACAATAAACGTTAGATTAGTCGACAGACAGAACTGGTGTTGTTTCAATAATGGAATTAGAACGTACAGCATTATTTTAACGGTATTTCAACAAAAACAGTGAACGGGGAATGTTACCGATGAAACTTTAACTTTCAGTCCTTATTACATAAACATAATAATATATATGAGAATTGCTTTAAAATATTAAATGAAAAAATGTCAATTTTAAATTAACTAAACAGTTTTTTTTTTCATTGTTATTGCTTATATATTTAAACTTAAATTGTACAACTTAAACAACGAGATTTCTTCTTAAGATATTTCGGGATGATGACTTCAGGTAAAAGCTTTATAAGACAAAAATCATTTATTTGTTGAGAAATATCAGCAGCAACACACAATGATATTTTAAAGCACTTTTACAAATTTCACCCTAACAGTACGATATAATTTTAAGAGATAAATAAGGTGTATAAGGCATTATCTAAAAATAAAAAGATATCTCATACAAAATAAGGTCTTTATACGCACGCATCAGCAAAATAAGAGTGTGCTTGTAACGTTCAAGAGGTACTTCGCACAAAATTAGGGTGGCCCTCCGTCTCCCGCGGGTCCCATAACGCTTATGCCATTTCACAATTCCCCTGACCCTATTAAAATGCTTAATAAAAGTTTAGCACAGATCGGATTTAAAGGGACACAATTTAAACGTTCCGTTTACCTGTTTTGCAAAAAGACCATTCTGTAATTAATAAGTACTTTTTGTTTTTTTTTTTGTTTCTCAATGTTAAGGTATTATAATATATTATGTATTATTTATATCATTTATTTTCCCTACAAGGGGAAGAGCGTGAGCGTGTTTGAAAGCGTATCGATCACAATTAAAAGAAAACATTGTTTTATTAGAAAAGTTTACGACATAATAAGTACCTAAGGTAAATGTTTGGAATGTATATTTATACCAAGCTTTTTATTGAACACGTGATGTTTGTTAGTATTTAATTAAGCTAATTTTAACGAAATAAGATAAATGAGTATAATGATAATTGACAATATAGAAGTTTTAATTTATTCTCTAAGCGATTTTGTTAAAGACCCAATATCATAGGAAAATTAACTTATACTATAATAGCCGCTGGCGATCGATTTTGAAATCGATCTTGTTTAGCTAACTATTCTAACCGACGTCAAATAAAGAAGGAACTAGTTGAGTTCAACTGTATTTTTTTATTACTTACTTTAGAACCTATATCGTCTGCTTGAATCGATTCGAATGATTCTTTTTTAATTGAAAATTTGCTGATTCATTACCCCCATGAAAAAACCATGTCTTAACTCTTAAATGTACATTTCGTCATAGTTTAAATCGACTGTTTTTTATTTATTTATTTTTATTTATTTATTTATTTGCCCTTTATTACATTCACAAACTTAGAGACTATTTGTACAGAAGCTGAAGAAATGTAATAGGCGGCCTTATCACTAAAAAGTGATTTCTTCCAGGCAAACTTTATAATTATTTGTAAAGAACGACTGGAATGGTAGGAACACTGAGTAGGGTATAGATATAAATAAATACACATACATAGTATATAGTTTTGCACTAAATATAAATACAATATAATATATTATACTGTCATACATATATACATAATATACATGCCATAAAGATATACACACATAATTATAGATCAGAGCCATATGCCATACTGAAGTAGTGATTGAATAAAAGTTTCTTAAAAGAAGATAGAGAAGGCGCTTTTTTAACAGTTAAAGGTAGTGAGTTCAACAGCTTTATAGAGGTAACAGTATAGGAGTTAGAATAGAAATTGGAACGGTGAGGTGGCGTACGCAATACAAGTCTGTCAGCAGAGCGAGAGGAATAGTTTTGACAGTGAAGAAATTGGAAATTGGCTTTAAGATAGAAAAGAGTTTTAGGATTAAAGAGGATTTGGTATAAGAGATAATCTGATCTGATCAATATCAAAATAATAAATATTATTTTATCACAGGAGTAGGAATGTAGTTAAGATCAACCTTACCTGTAATGTTAAGAACGACTCTTTCGCCATGGGTAGCTACAATACGCCACTCGCAAGTTTCAGCTGCGGCGGGCGGCGTCTCCGCGCCCCAACCCGGCGAGTTAAACCACCCAGAGTTACCGAGGATTGTTTTACCACATTCTAACAAGAAATACAAGTTAGTTAGAACAATTTTCTTTTAGCAATCATCAACTATGTATTATCAGCTAAATTACCTATAACTTCCAATTCAACTTTTAACACATTCAACATTACAACACATCTCTTCGATAAAATGGTAGTATAATAAGGTAACATGACGTGAAGAAACCAATATCACATTGTATCTTTATCGTAATTTTCAAAGAGCAGTCATCAAAACTGTTTATTTGGAATCTACTTGAGTCGAGGTGACCAGGAATTTCAGTACCTTTCAGTACATTTGTAACTATTTGTAGATTATAATATTGAATGAAAGTTACTTGATTGTTAGGTTGAGTATTGATTTGACGAATCTTACAAGTTAATTGAATGTAACTTACTAGCACATTTATAAAGCAGATTCGTCTGCGCGATGTCGCTGGCGCTCAAGCGGACTCTCTGTCCAATTTCCGGCCTTTTCTTTCCGTGGACCTCTAGCGGTAGAATCGTATCCAAGTATGTCCCCTTACTGAACGTATTCCGAGCGTAATGCATTATGGAGTCGTAGTCGTACGTCTGCCCGAGAGAATTCACTTCTTCTTCTGTTAGCTTGTTGAAATTGTACTCTTGGCCTAAACAAATTTATATAGGACGCATTATTTTCATTAGTACCTTAAGCAGAGACTTTAAAAGTCAATTTATTGAACTACGCTACATATAATAGTATATTTGCCATGATGTAGTTCATTTCTTTAGTGGTGAATTTCAAAATGTAAGTATTTAAAGTTGGTTAAAAAAAGATATGTATTTTTTATAAAATTTAACATAACGTTAGTTTTCTAAAATAAACTCAGCTAATGAGCAATTTAATTTTTGCATACATTCTATAAAATGAATATAAATTTTATGAAAACACAAAATATTACTCGTTAAAAAAATATTACGATCAGGAATGTAGGTAATATTGGAATATTTCAATTCTTATTCTTGAACAAACTTGCGGAGTATGTGAAATGCAATATACCTCCATTATTATGAAAATTCTTTGGGGACAACATTATCTATTCCCTATTGAAATTTATCATATCATCTTGAGTTTTTTTTTGTTTGTAACATACTACTAACATACTGATTTATTTTTTTACACGTACTGTATATTCGTTCACCTAGCTAAAGAGCAACAGTTACCTCGGGAATTGATTAACCATCATAATCATAACTATCCTATTACCTTATGTTAATTCTGGAATATTATATATAAAGTTATATCAAGTTGATTTCATTTTGTTTTCATGTCGAACAAAGAAAATATTGTACACAATCAATTACGCAACAATTTATACGGCATCTCGTTACAATCATGCAAGCCATTGAAACTGTCGAGCCAAGTAACAAACTCATGTAAGTCGGTCATGATCAGAGGGGCACGATGCATTATAATAAACAGGAAGAGATCGTTTCCTTCCTCAGGTGTGAACTTTTGATTGCTACGCCGTAAAGACATGATTTCAAAATACGATACGGCAAGTATTCATGAGCTGTCGCAGCGTATTTATTTACGGACACAATTTTGTTACATTGACGTGAATTCTAATAAAAACATTTGAGGAAAAGTGAAGAAGCTTTTTTTCTATTTTTGGTAAACAGGATGTAAGACTATGTTTAAAATAAATATTTAAGGAAAATCACTGTTTTTTAAGTAGTTTCAAATGACGGAAAAATAATCGACTCGTTTAGAGTTTTAACACGTGTTTTTCAAACTCCTACTTCATTTTTGCAATCAACAATTACTTATTTAATTCACAATTTATTTATGTATATTATTTAGGAACGTAAATTATACTGTTGACCGATCTGTATTGATTTTGAACCACGAGTCAGAGGTCAATCATTTTTCGAATACCCGCAAGTTAGATTCAAAATAATATTCTACAGATTATTACAAATAAAAAAAAATCAAATAATCATAAAATGTAGTAGAACCTTACAATATATACGAATTTATTAAAAGGGTATACCTAATAATAAAGTCTATAAATTTGTCTGAAAAGCCAAGCATTTAATTATACATGAGTAAGGTGTAAGAACTTATTCGTGTTTTTCAATTGCGTGTGTTAGCTCAGCTAAGAAGTGTTTGTAAAGGTCTTAGAGGCTTTCTAGATTGGGGTCAAGCGCTACATTTGAAGGCTACACTGTAACGCATAACTCGACGCACTACGGCATTTTACGGTTATTATACTGGAAAACTTCAAAATACGTTACGACTTACGGTAATGTATTTCTTTTTCAGTTAGAATATCTGTACCTACATTACGAGTAAGTAGATTGAGTTTGCAATCGCTTATAAAATATAACGTATAAAAACCGAATTTTAATTGAAACAAATTACAGTTCCGTTGCCTGACTAAAAAGTGGTAACAATATGTCAAACAATAAATTTCATTAAATTACGATATAATGCGTCAACGGTAAGTTACTGAGGTAAGGTTTAATGTGTCTATTACTTGGTAGTTGGATAAAAATATTGTGAAACAAATGTATCCCGTATCGCATGTTGTAGGTAAACTTTTCTTGTCTGTGCACCTGGGCTCAACTCAAGCTCGACCGCAACAAACTGGGGCACCTAGTCCGCTTTTTACAGTCTTTTTTGTCGTACGCAGTACTCGTGTACCCTACACGTTACATTGTGGCTTGTTCGCAAGCAGATAATAAATCTTTACACCAAACCAGGTGTTTTAGCTGAGCAATCGACGTTTACAGTATTATTTTAATCCAAAACAAGTCGTTTTATTAGTAATGCAACTTACAAACAGATTGATCAATTAGACATTAATTTAACCTACAATAAATTTAAAATATTTCCTTATAGGTACATATATTATGATAGTTATGCAGTCTTAAAAAGTAGTAAAATATTTGTCAAAAAGTCTCATGTCAGTTGCATATTTTTTTAGTCTAGAAGCGAACAGCGCGATTTACACTGTCAATTACGAAGCAGTTAATGTCACGTTATACGTATATACAATTATTGTCGCACAGTTGATTACTTGATGAGCGAACAGCTCAGCTACCGGGCGATTGAATGTGCACGCGAAGCCACTTAAAGCAATTTCAATCCAATTTAGAGAGATGGTTTAATGATCTGAGCGTATTGGCTCTCAAATTAAGAGGATATCTTATTTCACCACGTAACTAATGCACTTTTCTTGCAGTTTTTTTTTCATAAAATTGTTAAAAGATTTTAGCTAATAATTTAAACAATCTACACGTCCTGTTTGCGAATATAGAGTTGCTAGACGCTAGTGAAGTATCCCTGTTACGCACCACGAGATACGTAGTCACAAAAGCTAAAGTTAAATGTTTGAGTATGATTTTTTTATTTCTATTTTTAGGGCTTTTAGCCCAAAGGCACGTCCAGAGGCCCCATCATCAAAAACAAAAAAAAAATAAACTCAATTAAAATGAATAATACCTAGATATCAATAAACATAAATAATAACTGTACCTGACCAGACATGTATACCAATATTGCTTGCAATACGCTGACACCAGGCCTTTAGATTTATAAAAATATTTATATTTATGCAAACAAATCTCTAATTGGTTTTATCAGTTATCTCCTTTCTTTCGTTTTGACTTCTTCGGTTGATTTGTAGGTGTATAACATATCTATTAAATATAATGTCATTGTTTAATGTTATAAATATAAGCTCACCTGTCATAATATTGTCTCGAATGATCTGCACGTGCCTATCTCTGTCGGGACGCGTATGCTCATGCCAGAAGCCAACTACATGACCGAGTTCATGTACCACGATGCCGAATTTATCGCAATTCTTGCCAATGGATATCGCTTGAGCACCGTTCCCTCTCTTGCCGACAAATGAACAGCATCTGTTGAAACATGTTAGCATATTTATGACTATTCTTTCAAGTCTAAAATATATTTAAAATATGACTTAAAATATTTTAATATTACAACCAAAATATAACTGTTATTTGTTAACTTTATGATGAAGCAGAAATGCAATAAATACTGCTTTATATACAAAATATATTTTAAATGATTTCATAATAGATAATCATTTTGTTTGAATATAAGGTACGACCATCTTAGATCACTTAATTCAAATATGGTTCACAAAGAGTAGATCACAATATGTTAGATGTCCTAGATTAAGAACGTTTAATTAATTATTATTAATGTCTATTTTCACTTTATTGTGAAATGCTACAGAAATATTTTTAATCAAAAGCCATGGCACAAATTACGTTTAATAACAAATTTATTAATTTCGGATATTGGCAATTTGATGTGTTTTCAGAACCATTTGATATTAATTTAGCAATTGAATTAATTCATCTGGCTTCATTTGATTAAACAGGAAAATTGATTACGCATTCATTTAGAATTTTAGTTATAAAATACCTATATTTCTATTTTTAATCAAGCTATTTCTCAATGGGGTTTCTAGTAAGTAATATTTAAATAGTATACGATCTAAATTCTAGATAAATATCTCAGTAAGTTTACCATTGATTAATTAGTATGAAACAAAGTCGCTTTATACTCTATGTATGTATAATACGCGCATAATATAAGCGTGCTAGTCCGGCGTTGGTCGTTAGTAATTCCCTAAAAAAACAGTGCAACAAAAATTCGTCTTGTAGTATTCTAAATTCCGTTTGATATGTCTTCGAAAAACCTATTTAAGCAAATAGCAATAAATTAAATCCTCAAGAACCATACTAGCACCACAGTACTAATAAAATACGTCACTCACCCGCAGGGTCTTTCAGTGAAGACAATGTAGTCTCTATGCAGATCGGGGTCTCTCTCGACGAACTTGACGCAAGTGAAATTCTCCCAATGTCTCATGGCTTGCTTGAAGAGGGATTTATGGGCGCCGCTAAAATTGCCATCAATCTCGTACGGAATCACTCCGTTCTCCCAAATACGCTCCTTGCGATTAGTGGCGGCTCGAGCGCTACGGTGACGTATTTTCGTCTAGAAATTACGTTATTTTTAAAGATTGATAAGAGCTACTCTTAAAAATACACAATCAAATCTCTCTTGTAATTATATTTTGATAAGAATAGGTGTTTTGTAATTTTTATTCCTATAAATATAGATTTGGTTTAAAATAACCGTAATGTTTATAATGCGTTTTATTTTTAAAATAAAAACAAGACGAATAGACGGCAAAACAAGACGGCTAGGTCAGGGGGAGCGATACTCATGTTACATCAGAGGTCTATATAATTTATAAATAGAAGTGTAATGGTAGTTTGTTGGTAAGGTCAGCTCATGCAAGTTGAAATTGACCCCCTTTGGGTCAAATCAAACGTGTCCGATTAAGCTAAAATTAGGCATAAATAATACGACACCCAATAAAAATATTGTTACAATCAATTAGTTATAAGTTTAATCGGTTATATTTACCGGTACTACTTACATTTGTATTATTGTGAAATTGACTTTCAGCTGTTTCTAAGTCCTCGTCCGCATCCCGAAAAAACCAATCCTTGAAATCCTGGGTGTCATTGCTTTGAAAAATCGTCTTTGACGGAGGCTTCACTTCAAACTTTTCCTCGAACTCATGCTCGGGTACCTCAAATTTTGGATACTCCAATTCGCTTTTAATTTTTTTCTGATGACGAAAAAACTTTTTTCGACCGAATAAATCTTCGTTATTACCTTCTAATAAACTGTTGTGACCTATTTGTTCAATTAATTGGATGTTACGCAATCTGAAAAATTATCTCAGTGATAAATATCCTTTCCATTAATAAAAGTTAATTTTTTTTTGTGGCTATAACAAAGAGAATTGCGAATTATGCAATTAGTTTTTGACAAGGAAAAATAAATATATTATTGCTAGCTCAACTTCGCGGTTTCATCTATGAAATATTTATCTTGATCACAAAATATAGTATATTTAGGAATTTACACACATACAACACTACATATCAAAATCGGTTCAATATTATTAAAATATAGATGTTAAAAAGAAATGAAGAACTACTAATATTGTAAATACAGAACAATTATTGTTAAGCTATTGCGGTGAGCTATCCTATTATTACCTGCGCCTATTGCCATGTCTTCTTCTCCTATGTCTCTTATGGCTAGATTCTTCTATCAGACTTTGCAAGCTTTCAGTTGGTTTTAAATAATCTTTAGATTCTTCTAGTTCAGTCTTTAAAGCTGGATACGTCTTATTTTTATTATTTTTATTTTTGTCTTCATCTCGGTCGTTTGTAAATAATTCTCCATTAGTGGGAGCTGGCGCTACGGTGATGTTTTCCGGTAATTTAAATTTAATATTGTTATTATTATTTGAGTCACCGGTAATTTCACGGCTGTTGCTTTGGATTTTGTTTGTCACCTCCTCCATTCTTGGTGTAAAGTTTGTTGATTTGAGATTTCCATAAAGTTCGTCCAGATTTAATATATTTTCTGAAGAAATATTGACTAATAAAACTCCATCTTGTTCCAGACTTTCGGATTCCGTTAAGTTATCAGTGATAACATTTTGACTTGTATGATTGTACGAATTCTCTGTTTCAATAAAATCTAGAGATTCTCCTGGTGGTAATTTTCCATTTTTCAATAAAAGAGATTTATCTAGACCTGCAGGTAGAACCTTAAAATAAATTACAATAAATTTGTATAAATATATTAGAATATAGTTCACGCCATTGTTTTATTTATCTCATAATCTTGCTAATTATACGGCTTAACACATATAAAGCATATTTACAAAAAATGATCTTAAAATTACCTTTGTTGCTATCGAAGCTTCGTTGTACTTCTTTGGCTTTTCTTGCGAAAGCGGTAACGGTTGCTTTGTTCTTTTCCTTAAAATATCAGGTAAACCTTCCTCTTCCACTTGAAGTCCTTCAAGTAGAACCTCTTTTTTTAGTCTTTCAACCTCCTCTTGTAAAGATTTATTTATTTTTGATGCTGATGGAGCTGTGTTACTAGGCTTGAAGTAATCGTCAGGTATTGCGATGTCTCCTTGAAAGTTACCTGTGAGGAGAGAAAATATATATCATATATTGGAACTATAACCTTGTTGTAACCATTTAAATTTAAGATACCGAATTCATCGTTAGCCAAAGTTGTTGGATGTGATTTAAAATATTTAAATACAAAAAGGCGGGAATAATTGAGAATTCTATAAATATCTGGGCTACCTTCGTAATGCGCGTGAAATGCTGCACGCTATTAACGACGTTAGCATCTGCTGCGACCATAAAATGTAATGACCGCGTGTTTCTGTCGCAGCTGCGGCCCATCGCTTGCTGCCAATTAATTAATTCTCAACATACGCATACACGACGCGAATTGGATAGCATGGTTTACGATAGTTTCAGCCTACATGAATATTCATGCGTATACGTGATGAAGTTCATTATGCGCGCCAATTATGATTTTCCGAGACTTGCTTTTTAAATGTTAACTCGTCGACAAATTACATCTACCTTTAGTGTTTTAAAAATGAAATATGAGTATGTAAAATAATAAAAAGTAAGCAGACGGTTTTATAAGTCATTAATTATATCCCTGATAGTCTCAGTTCAGTAAGTAAATCGGAAATAAATAAACAAAGAAGTAAGTCATAAATATTGCTTTCGTTACTACATACTATTATATATATAAAAATAAGAGGCATTTCGTTATTTCTTAGTCCCTATATGGATATTTCAAAACTTCGCGTAAGTGATGATAGATAATCCTTATTATTTCACATTTTAGATCCTACTTTTTACTATAGAGGCAATATGATAGTGGGTATTCAACTTATTTCTAGATGTTCCTGACCTTGTCGAGTGGTCACAAGGCCTGCATTGTAACGTGGATGCTATTTATATATTGTAAAGACTTGCATATTATATCTCTACTGTTACTAACTCAGACAATTGTAATGGAATGCAATACTGTCGTTTTTTTAGCGTTCACTACGAAAAAATCAAATGCAATTTTTATATATAGAACTATCAACCAAAAACTAAGTCTCCCTGTATCCCCATAAAGAGACTACTACGACATTGATTTCATTTTTCCTCATAGAATGCTTTAAATGTGTTTCACTATTTAAAGTACGTTCCATTACACGTAAATTTTAACTTATATTGTATTATATGGCTTAAAAAATAATTGGCACACATTAAGTGATATGCAGATAAAGGCGTTACTGTGTAAAATATAATAATACTCCGCTTGGTACCACAGCCAGTATCGGTAAAAAAAAAGATAAAATTTCGGCACCAAATTTTTGTTAAGGATGACAATTGACTTCAAATGTACATAATGAACACATTCAAGATTACAAAACATTTTTCCCTGAATTATGAAAGTTAATAAAGATAAAAAAATTCTAAACGCTTGTTATGAATGAATAACTCGAATGTATAAAAATAATTATGTAGTCAATTGTACTTCTACGTATATAAAATGTATGCCTAATACTGTCAAGAAGTAGGCACGTTAATTTTCCTGTGATGAAGCGATGTTAGTCTGACATAAATTTAAACGTAAACATTTAAAGTTGAGGCATCGTTATAGTTGTTAGTTGAGCGTACCGCATCGATATTGATTGACGAGGCATGCTGCATAACCGAGCTTTCAATTGCTATTACGCGATCATTGTTGTCATCAACAGTATTTTGTTAACTGATCGCAAACCAAATTTCACATTCACACGTAACCAAACTCAAATTGTTCATTCACTAGTTTTATTTATTTATAAAACCTATTATTACTATTATTAAATACCTATTAATAATATCATTCTCTAGTTTTGTCCGTATTCCTCTATGGTGCTAAAAAGTCGACGATACAGGCAGTGGACAGATATTCCATTTGGGGGGATATATCCAAATGTTGGGCTGACGAAGAATAATCCAAATCTTGGGAACATCGCGGAGATCCAATGATCCAATGCTTCGATTCTTATCTACGTTCATATTATTCAATCATTTCAAATGCCACAAGACCAAAACCTACACGTGTGAAACATGGCTGCAGTATTAATTTTATATAATCTAGTTCACGTGAATAAACAAAAAAGTCTTTAATTATTTTCCAATAGCAATGTTCTCGAAATTAATATTAAAAGTAGCAAGCTAGAACTCCATAACAGAAACAAGAATGAAATGCTTGCAAAATAAAAGCAGCGGAAAATTAGAGTCGTATTGAACTCCATTAAAGGGTATTTATTTTTATTTTATAATAATTTCTCGCTAACAGTCTGCACAGAAGTAAACAACGACCCGTTATTGGCAGCAATATTTCTGCACAAAAAAATATCCGTATAAAATGGACCTAGAACGGTTATCCCATGTGATTTTGTTATAAATAAGAATTCACGAACGATTAAACTTTAGCGCTGCCTACATCTTTCTGATAGTTTCCAAATAATAGTTTAAATAAAAGTACCTACAGTAACCTTTAAAAGCTAAGGTAAATTAATCTTTATAGGTTTAAGTATATCTTGATTTTTTTCTAAAATAAATATTCTTCTCTTCGAACATATTTATATGATTTTTTATAAAAAAAGCTAATTTATTTCAAATTTTGGATATTATAAAATAGATGTCAATACCTAGATGCAATCCAGATACTAATATCCTTTTTTTCATTGACTATTTTGAAACATAACCTCAAATGAATTATTTATATTAAATCAAACGCCCAGTTTGCAGAAGACTTACATTATAAGTCGCAAGTGTTCTAAATGTCTCTTATATATATATATA
>JADANM010002527.1:8737702-8750562 GCA_026213755.1 Eurema hecabe
CCAAAAATTAAACTAAGGGGAGTTTAATAAATGTATGTACCTTTCCGAGCAAACATTTTCTATCTGAATCATTTCTATCTAAATTTGCGCGGCCTGTTAGTTTAGGGTAACAGACGTTATTGCGGTGTACGTGCTCGGTGGTCCGTTCTCGGGGAAAATTGAAACTAACTTATGGAAAAATGTTTTTAGATTAATAGCTATGTAACAGTTGACGAACGTTATATTGAAATACGCTGCGTTAATTGGATTTTAATTAAAAAATTATTTGAAGTTTAAACTCATTACATGTTTTCATTTCGACGTATCTTTTGCGCTCTGAACATTGTCTAGTCTAGTGCAAAGCTTCTTTTAAATAGACGCGTAGGTAAGGCACCTGATAATTTAAAATTATATTTATAATAAACATCAAGTTATAGTTCACACATGTGACATGACACTGTTAACACAACAACCCTTATTTAAAATACAAAGGAAAACTTTATACCATTGACAAATCCAGTTTTTCGTATACGATTGTTTGATTCAATTCGGTTCACCGTAATAACAATGTACCGAAGCGCGAACTCTGCCGTTGACAGAATATTATGATATAGAAAGCCTTTTTGAATAACGACCTTACCACGTTGTTTATCGATTGAGCTGCAGAGAGCATCTCAGATATATAAATGAAAGATGCTTTAAACTTATTTTACGCAAAGGTCTGTTTTTTGCCGTAGCGATCATCTTAACAGGAGGTTCGCCTTATGGTAAGCGATTCCTTCCGTTTTTAGAGAATTACAAAGCAAAGAGCCTCACGGATGCGTTGCCGAACTTTGAAAATGGCCTTGTACTAGGACATGTCTAATGGGACACCTTTATTTGACGTATTTTATAGGAGTAAAAGGTATATTTTAACACAACCACAATTCAAGCATCTTATGAAATAGCTTTTTAAAATAATACGTACATATAAATTAAATCGGACCGCAACCTAACATTCCGATAAATTAAAATCTTTATAAGCAAATAATACCCTTAATTTATTACAGCTATGTGCTGAGTGTGATAATTTTCTGCTTTATTTCTGATGTGCCTATAAAACATCTCCATTCAACTTATGAGGTGCTTTAAAAGAAATTCGATCTTATATAGCCTTGATTTAAGGTTCAGTTTTCTGGTATACGTTGGGATTGTAGAGATATTTCCTTGCGTGAAGATCGTTAATTGCAAAGGCAATTCCATTTGTAAGAACCTTCTTGTCACTGGCGTATGTAAATGAGTTGAAGTATGCTATTAACGTTATAAATTTGATCTAGAAGGGTTTTTTGATAAAAAAATATTTTTTTAAGACTGAAAGAAAGAAATATCTTTATAATAATAAAACAGGTAATTCAGAAAAAAGATTGTATATTTTGACTTAAATTAACATAAAAAAACACGTTACATAAGACAGCCATTTCTCAAGTCATAACTCGACACAAAAAGGATGAGCTTAAAATAGAACTGTCAAAAAGTTTTTGTGAATATCAAGAATCCTTCAAAAGAGTTCCGAACTAGAGAACGAAACTGAAGTGCCACAAAATTATCCATTTCTCCACTTAGAGCCGGAATTGTTCATTTAAGTACAGTTCGTATTTTATGCGCTGCTCGGCCTGAGATTGCTTTTCAAAGCCAACTTTAAAATTATCATCGCTCGCCATTCGCTTCCATACCGACTAACTATTCTATTAAGTTGACGTATATTTTAACCAGCCACGTCCCGCGGAAGTTTCCATTCCTGTAGCGATACCGGAATAAATATATTCTACATACTCTTGAATCACTCAATCTTATAAAAAAACTGCATGAAATTTGTTTTCGTAGTTTTACAGACGGAAGAAAACGACATGATTTGTATTAAATCATGTCGCTTTCTGAGATGTAATTAATTATTATCGTTAAACATTAAAACAGTTCTACCAAATTATTTAGTTATTTTATTATGTCTACATGTCTTGTCTACTTACATGACAAATTTCAGTCCCGTTCGATTAGTAGTTTTTGCGTGAATGGGCACCAAATGTCAAAAACACGATTTCTCTATTGCGGTGGCAAAATATAGTGTTTGAAAGTAGCATAACATAATGAGTGGCAAAACATCCGCAAAGCTTATCAAGTTGAGGACACTTGGACATCAAAGGGACATGCAACAACCGATAACAAAGTGCTGATAGTAAGGTTTTGAGCTGCCTTAGTTGACACTTTCAATTGAACACTTTATTGCTCATTTTATTACAGTAAACTGCGCTTAAAATTTTGTGGAGGGTAGAAGGTAAAAAGTGTGTAAGAAGCACGCATTTCATTATGCTCGAGTTCTCTATTAATATGTGTTATTATAAAAAAACAGGTGTATTCATAATTATAATGGTGTCAAAGTTTGACGTAGTTTTTAACTAACTTCTGCATATCAGACATGTAATTTTTTTTAACTATAGTCCGTGGACATTTTTTTAACCATACTGTGTAAGTGATGCCAAGATTTGAGAGTTGGTTGATTCTATAACTTTTTAAGTTTAGCCAATAAATGCGTTTAAACACTGAAATCCTACAGAAGGTATGTTCTAAAACCGATACTGCATTGCTTTTGAATTGTAATATTAAACACTATTCGCTTTTTTGCTCTAAGATTTTTAAGAACTTCCGTTTTCGCGAAAACAACAAGACAAAGAGTATTCAGTATCTACGTATCCAGGGTATATTTTACCTGAGGGCCAAATTTCAAACCAAATCGATTTCGTAAATTTGCGTATAATTAATATACCAACGTAGTAAGATTACGCGCTTGATTAACACATAGGTAGGTACCATAATTTTTATCCCTTAATTCCACAGGAATGGCGGCCATATGCTTAAAACTTCATCCAATTTACAAACAAAATAATGAAAAAAAGTAAATAAGATGTTGCCATGAGATAGAAATGAAAACTATATAAATGTTACTATACCTAACTAAAGGTTTATTTATGTAATTGTATAAAATATGCTAATTAATAATTATCTGTTGCTTAGATATAAGTAACAAAAAACAAAACAAAGTTTTTTAAATTGAAATCAACTTCGTTTATTTCGTTCAAGTGGCCCTAAATATTTTAAGGCACAGATTATATAAGCTTAAAGTCAATTTGACGGAATCGCAGTTCGCACCTTTGGGAAAACTCATTTTCAATACGGTTACCCCACGTAGGTAAATGTTGTTTAAGTATAAATATCCCCTAACGCTGTTATTGTTAATGGCTTTTATAATATTGTTTTACCCACATTGATTTAATATTTATACTTATCATATACAAATCTTAGAATTTTTTCTCGACTTTAAATTTATTATTATTATTGTTTATTTTGATAAATCTTCATTTAATTTTTTTTGCCAGTGTCAATGTAATATATGAGTCAAGTAAAATCTTCATCAAGTCATCTTTAGTCGAGTCAGTCAGTCGTTTCGTTCTGCCCTTCGTAAAGTGATAGTGAACTTTACGAAGAACGGCTCTACTATGCGCTCTGGCATAAATTCTTCATTTCCTAGACACTTATTAGCTAATTTACTGCATGAATCACTATGACAATCAAACATTAAATCACTATATGCACCAAAAAACGAATATTCAATTGAGATTACAAATAGACGCCTTCAAATTCCCGCCAAAAACTCTTTCATTTAGTTTCCCAATTGTAATCAGTTTTATTTTTTTACAATTTTAGTGACATTTAAACACCATAGAGGTTTTTATAGGTCCTGTTTAGAGGCATATAGATAAGAATCAATCCGTCCTTCGATCTTCCTTCCAAACTAATAGTTTCAAAATAATATGCCTACTTAAGTTTAAAAAGTATTGCCGACGTATAGTGTTGCATAAAGTGACAACACTCCTCAAACATCGAACGCTTCACGCCACGTGAGATCGATCAATGGTTCCCATGGACTCATGTTTCAATAGAGCACTCCTCTCGATTGAATGTGTACTGGTACAGACAAAATTATATTCTATATTTAAACTAGCCGTGTCCCGCGGTTTATACCCGCGTAGTTCCTGTTCCCGGGGCAATACCGGAATTTAAGCTTTCCTATCTTTTAAGTTGGATCAAACTGCACACGGTGTGCAAATTTAATTAAAAATCGGTTCAGTAGTTTCGCGGACAAACAACGTGAAACGTAATTTTTGTATATTAAGATTAATTATAATCAAAATATTTGTGATCGTTAATTGGAGAGTTGACAAAAATTACGTAAAATTATTGATTGTTAACACGCTAAAATACACGTTTGCCTAGTGTGACTTGTGAGTTTTCAAACGTACAAATATCGTTCTAAACAGTGCTTATAATCGTTGGGCTGAGTTGGATCTTTCATAAGGAAACCTTTACAAATGCATCAATACCCTGTAAGCTGTTAGCTGCGCTAGTACAATTTTGTGCTCGCATGTACAAAGCATTATGTTACCGTAGTATCGAGTTCACAATAGATCGGTAGGTACAGTCGCGTATATTACCATTGGACACCGTTGGACAGTTGCATGATCGTAAAATGTGCCGCTTGCTTCCGGTTACTCAATACTAAATCAAATACGAACCATGGCGAGAATGTTTAAGCTTTTTGTTCCGAAGGTATTAAAATGTCGATAAAGCGTTTTTTTTTGCGTGTTATCCGAGTAAAGATGATTCTTATGTTTAAAATATTTATAGTTATAAATTTGTGAATATGTAATTTTTTAGATGTCTATTTGGGTCCTCCTAAATTAAGTTTAAACCCATTTTATTTTACCAATGGATAGCCATAAATCGTAAATGGTACCTATGAACTATATATTAATAAGAAAAATAAAAAAAAAACGCACGATATCCTTTTACGATTGAAAACTTCTAGACACAACTATTAAAACACCTGTTAATTTACTGGAAACTCGATATGGAAAAAAGCAATTTCACATTTTTGATCGTAGCTTTTATTGAAACAAATATATTTACAATACTTTCACTTTTAAGACAAATCATTAAGTAGATTTTCAAATGCAAATAAATAAATTACAAATTAGTCGTAGTCATAACAGTCATTGTCTACATCAAGTACTTCTGTAGCGGTAGACATCGTAGCATCTAATTACCTATACGGAAAGGACAAGGGCAAGTTTAATTTAATCACAGGAGTTTATAACCAGTTACGGTTGGTCTTGGTTTTCACTTACATACGTAGAGGACTGACGTGTCTCTCTATGCAAACACATTTTGATTAAATTAATATTTGATTATACGTGAAAGAATCGCTATACCTAGTTAAAATGTTTTTTTTAATATCTAGTTTTAATTGATGGAAAAATTAACCTCAAATACGCATAATAATGATTATTGTCTATGGGAATTTATTATTTGTAAAATGGCAAGACGAAGGATGAATTAACCATAGAATTACATTACCAGGAGTAGGGGTATAGCGTTAATATGATGATGTATAAAATTTGAATTCACAAATAGTATTTTCTTTATATAAGTCACAGTTCCATATAAGCAACTGTTGTAATTGATAATTCTTTGGGAAGTACTCTAGCTTATAAAAGAATAGTCCCTCAATACAGTTGTACAGTAGAATTCGACATCAATCAGTATTGTATGTGGCCAACAAACCAGTAAATAAGGTAGCGATGTGCGTACCCATGCCCACGTTTGATTTATTGTGACATTTTTTGACCCTATTATAGACTTTATCGCCTCGTAATAAGGGTCAGATCGATCATTGTATAAGAGTTGACTGTCAACAGAGGCTGTTTAAGAGCTCTTGAAAACCTTTCTATAAAATACGGAGCGGACTTAAAATGTATCAACGGCTATTTCTTTGAGCTAGCCTTGAAGATACTTTAAGTATTTATATGTATTTTTTTATTTACACATATTATTTAATAACCTTATAACGTCTTTACATCATAATCGTAAAAAAATTTTAATGCCCTCATAGTGTATCAGTTTTGAAATAAAATGAGTATTTATGCATATAGTAATATAGCTATACTTATAAATGATTGTTTTAATATAACACTTGGTTATAGTGCGTGTTTTTAGCATAATAAATATTTATATAAAATATACCGGCACTCGTTTTAAATGGTTCTCGTTACTAACTTCCCTGGATACCGCAAATCCTAACATTTAGAGAGCTATTACATTTTATCAAACACGAGTACGAGCTACGTGTAAAATATTGTGGCCACAACATCCCGGCCTTTCATACTTACGATATGGTTTGTAAAACGCAAACCGATAAAATTATTTCAACATATCGAAGTGAATACAAGGTTAAGATCGAAAACATTGCTAGCAAACGCCCTAGTGCTTAAAAAGTCATATATTTATAGGATTATAGGATAGAAACAATAATGTAAATTTGGAAAGGAAGTATGGGCTAGCTAAGTTATGATGGTGGGAGAATTGTATATTCTCCCATTCTTCATACAAAATTGAATATCTGTGCCAACATGCCATTCTTTAATGCCGCATTTGGTACGACTCGAGTAGGCTTGCGGAATAGAGCTTCGTCGTCACTATCAGTCCGCTACGAGGTATTTCATTACCGGGGGGTTTTATTCTATAGTGCCACGAGCAAAGCCGTCCAACCAATCAACCCTAAGATTACAGGTAGTGGACATCCATTGAGGGATTTCCCCTTTAACAAAAAATAGAATGAGAACTATTGAAACTGAAAGGTGGCAAACCTTTCAGTTTTGTTTTAGCAGTATTAAGTACTTTTTTCAGATGAGCTTTTAAGTACCTATGTAACAAACGCTAAGCGACGCGACGGAGACTGTATAAAAAGAAATATTAATACGTTATGGAATTTAATAACGAGCATGCTTGAACAAAAATGAACAAATATTATTGTATACGACATCCTCAGTTCGATAGCGTTATATTCATGCACGAAGTTACATTTTTAACCTTTTTTTTCAATTTTTAATTTTTGTACGGCGTTAAGGAATTTTTATATCGCTTATTTATTAAATAGATTATACTTTACTTATATTCTAGCCATGTTTTAGTCAGTAAACATAATATATTTAAAGGAACTTTGAAGTTTATAGAAACCAATAGAAACAGAAAATGGAACCATTCGCATTTTCTGAAAAACAAGCTCAACAATAAAAGCGATTATCTATTATAACAGCTTCCAAACTAGCAATAAACTGGTAAACCGACAACGAGCATCATTAGCCGTTGAAACCCTTATTTATCACAAAGATACAAGCCCATCAATTTGGAGAGCAGACAGCAATTCTAATTTCTAAATTCCCGCTAACTATGACAAATGCGTCGGCAACTCATTCCCGGCTGTCCCTTGCGTTTTTCAAACAACCTTTTTAGAGAAGAAATATTTTGCGCTTAACGTTATTTGCTACGGACGCAACTAGGTAATTGATATTAACGTTTTCCTGAGCTTAAAAAATGATGCGTTAAGCGTAGCTTTGTTTCTAATTAAATTTTGCATTATACCTATTTAGAACAAATGTCCTAAACATCTCTTAATAAAGCTAATGTTAATTTAAATCATTAAATGTCATTCTAAAACGGTCTAGATTAAATAAAGCAATTCATGCTTTTTCATTTTAAGATCTCAGATGTTATTCTCTTTCATCATAGCTGTTCGCTGTCAGACAGGATAACCTTGATGAACAGTTTTTTGTACAGGCAAATGAACATATAATAAAAAAACAAGCCAAATGCGAGTTAAAATTAAATTCCTTTTAAGCAATAGAAATATTTTTATGTCTATTATTGCCGCTAATTGTATTTTAGTGTGTGGTTTAAATTTATCCCACATAAAATGTCATGTCATTATTATATTTAACTTAACAGAGTCTCAGCAATGACGTTATAAATAATTTTGACAAACTGAAAATATAAGCGATTTAATAATAAGAGTGAGGTACAGAACCTTCTTAATCATTAAACACTCTTAATCACAATTTAACAGCATTCTCGATATTAATTTTAAAAACCAATCACGGCGAGTAAATACTTTCAACTTGAAGAAATGTTAGAAAATTTTAAAAGTCCGAGCCAAGAGATTACCTAGGTTAAGAAAGTGATTTTCAAACCGAAAATCGTTTAAAATAAAAAGAAGCAATCGGAATTTTGTAAAAGCTTTCTAATAAATTAACACCGAATCAAAGTTAAAATAAAATACTTATTGCCTACTATTTTTTTCGTGCTTGAAATTTTACAGGAACTAATTTACGTTATTTGGATACTAATATGATATAAGTATCCAGTCTTTATGTTATCTATCTAAAAATGATGTATTTTTGTTTTAGAAATTACAGTTTACGAGGGGCGTTGCTTTATCTACCATCTATAAAAGCTCATATATTATGAAACGAGGCCTTTACTCTATGTCCTTATTTAACGCTAAAAATAAAGAAGCTCTATACATAATAGTATCGAAGATATAGTGTACTGAATTATATAATTAGTTTCCTTCTACTTTAATCATATATTTTTATATTTCATACAAGTTCCTCTGCGGTTTTATTTACGTATTATTGACATGTTTACGGTCTAATATGCATGCCAAACTCTAGCCATTTGTGGTAAAAACAAAAATTTTATCTATACCTAAGGGTACCAAACATGAATACATCCTAACAAGATTTAGTTTTAACAATACTATTTAAAACAAAATTTGTTTGACTCTAAAAAGATTAGTAGAAACGTTATTTTACAACTATCAAACCGGCATTAAACTATATAGTTATTGACCTAGCGGATTTAAAAAGGCATTACGGTATCAGTAAAACATTCTAAGAATCGTTCCTCTTTTGCAGAGTGTAATCCCTCATTAGTGGTCTTATAAGGCTGTGTTCCGTCAAGCTGTTTGTCCGGGAACAATACAGTTCTCTAAGTTAGTAGGTATTAGAAGATCTTACGTGATGCATTGGAAATTCTTAAGCTGTGTAACTGACCTAGTAAATTTACAATTACAGAAGAATGCTGCCCTTTAAATAAAAAATGGGGTCGTATGAATACAAAAAACCGGTTTCATATTTATGAACCTTACTTTTTGGTTATACGAAAAAAAATAAAGGAAAAAAAGTGATAAAGCAAACTAAAGGATAAGACGAAGGTGGACAGGAAGGGTAAAATGTGTTTCCGGTACTAGGTACCATTTACAGAATAAAACACAATGTCATCTCTTAAGTGATCCCGTTACTATCGAACGTATCATGGTTTTACCACCTATAGGTACCCAATTGGTAGTCGATTGTACGTATCGATATATCTTCATAGAAAACTTTATTGTAATATATACCATATTATTAACCGCGAAGTCAATCATTTCACTTATCAATGCCGTGCCGTCTGCGACAACAGATTAACAAGATTTGTATATCGATAAAAATGACATCAAAAACATTGTATGTATGTAGGAATGTTCGAAGGAATTAGCGATCTATGTTCTTGCACGAACGTATATTCAGTAATTCTGTTGCTTTATTCAATTTTTGTTTCCCGTTTCCCGTCGCATCATTCATACAGATTACTTACCCTAATGAGTTTTTTCATTTTACACGATTTAAAATTCAAATAAATTGGCAAGCATGTTACAGAATGCTAAAAAAAGATTTATGACATAAGCTTTTAAAGTGAATAAAATACATTTTTAAACTAGTGGTAGTTATAGGTAATGCACGAGGAAGGCTGTCTTGAGAGAAGAGTGGCGTCGTGCTGTTAAGCGTGCCACCAATACCTGAATGATGACCAACCGCTCTGTCAAGAGCGACTACGACTAACAAGAAGAAGATAGGTAAGTATTGTGAACGTAAGTTTAGGAAGCACTTACTTTACTTATTTAAAAAAAAAATGTGGAAAAAATTCAATACATAACGGAACATCTCAATATAAAAGGAACCTAATAAAATGTCATGCTGAGGAGATATATTTTGATGTTTAGTTATATTAGTAGTAGGCAATAAATAATGGATTCATCTAATCTAGTATCTTAGTATTGAGTTGAATATTTAAAATATAAAATGTGTCTGAAAACTCTTATAGTTGAATGTACGTAGCAGTTCTGTCGTAGAATCTCGTAGCAGCTGTCGACGCAGATATTTACTACTAATCGCGACACCTATCAGTTTGTCGCATTGTATATCTTCTAGTAACCCCCCTATCTAATCTGCGTAATTTCTGTCCAATACAAACTATATCGTATATTAATCAAGACCCTCATCTCACGTAGATAAGATGCCACATTTCATCCAAATTTCAAATCATTGATTTTGCGTAAAAGAGTAAAAAATATATTTTTTTTAGAAATACACAAATTCTGCTAATTGTATATTCCTGAAAGTTAACTGGTATCAAAACATGTCTTATGTGTTTTTTATTTAAAAATAAAAATTACGCAATCAATTTTAGAAACCAAATTCTATTTTTGAATAATATGATGTCCTTTACTAAAAAATATAAAGAGTTCTAAAATTTAATTCCTTTTTTATTTGGTACAAAAATACAACAGTATCACAGCCATTACCTGATTGATATTACCTCTTAAAACTCAATATTGCGAGTCAAAGCCCGATAGAGTTAGTACGTATCTACGGAGATATCCATCTGTTTGAAGTTTCCTTCATATTGACTGAGCTTTTCGAGTGGGGTGTGTAAAGAATCGTTCAACAATAAATTTGTTTCACATAACGTACGTCTCAAAAGGCACCGTAAAGAGTAAACGCCTCCCTCCTCTAAAAGGGTTAGTTTTTGATTCTGTCCTTTGTTACCCGTTCACGTAACGAATCAAAAGTTTATTAGGGAACTATAAAACCTTTTGAAATGGTTTTCTTATATACTTCTACATAGTTCTTAGTATATTCTATAGTTCAGTGTTAAGAACCGTCTTTGTGGCTGTGTCTAGTACACACTCACATACTCACATAACTCAATGACCAAATTCATACTCTAAAACCTCAAATATTTTTATAAACACGTCCTTACATTGCAACATACTCGTATACATCATATCCAATATAGATTCAAGCAATAAGAATATATTGTTATAATTCATACCTATGTACATATATAAATTTATAATTTTGCGACAGCACATCGGAAATAGCGGAACAATTATTATTATCGCAGGAGCCAAAAATTTGATTCAAGTGAGCACTCTGATCCAACTGAGCGATATCATTAAAAAGAACTAAAACTGAAATCAGAGGGGATGGAAGCCTCCCACGCTCAGCCGAAAGTCACGTCCTAACAAGAGGGAGGCGACAAAACAAACAATAAACATTCAATCGGACCTTCTAAATACATTAATATCCGACTCCGAAATTAAATGCCTTTTTTAACACCAACCATAAAAGTTAACTATCTCCAAGATAATTATATAATCAGCTCAGCTGAAAATGTAGGTTCTATTCCTTAACATATAAATCGCAACTTTTTTTTATATTAATGAATAATTTTAAAGCCGTGCTTTTAAAGCTTTTCTAGTAGCTATTTTTGTTATAAATAAATGCACGAACTTATTTACGACTTACCTGCTTTACAAGGATCCATTCCGAGATCACTTGATTCTTTATTTTCATAACTATTAGACAGTAGATCGTCTATAGTAAATTTGTGAGGATCTTCTCTCCCCTCCACCAAGCTTACTTCAATCGCAGTGCACACGAGAAGTAATATTACCGCACTGATTATGCGCGTGGGCACACGTCTATAAAACGTCATGGTGAAGACGTTCACTGGTCACAGCACTTAAACATAATTCAAACTCGTAACTGAAACAAAGAGAAAATCTTTAATTATTTTTAAACAAGATAAGATCTTAATATGCTCGTTTATTTAAGTATTAGTTAGAACTATAAATGCGGCGCGCTTCGTCTTGACAAATAGCCGTTCTGAATTACTTTAACTTTACCGAGGCTAAGCTACTAATGGGACAACAGATCATTTAAAACTCTCTTAGTAGTTGTGTGCAAGATGAAATTCATGTGTCACTGAAAATACATAACTTTTTTAAAAAACTTATTTAAAGAATAATAAGTAACCCCTACTTAAGCAGGCATCAGGTAGTTTTATATTTTTCCACTGAAGTACGTTTCCCTGTAATTTAAAAGGGCTTTTGTGTAAATCGTGCAAATTTATGAAGATAATTTTATCTTAATATATGAATGGTGTCCTTAATGCGATAATGATTAGCCTCCAACTTATGTGTAAGGAAGTTCTTGGAAGTTTTGTGAAAGTTCAGTTCACATTTTGCAAAGATAGTTTCTTAGAGGAATTTGAGGCGTGCAAATGACGGTAATTTTAGCCCGAAATTAATTAATTAATTTCACGATATCTTCATATTATATGTATATTCAAAACTTCTTGTTGAACAAAAAGTAGTGGAGTTAAAAAAATAGAAGAAAGTCAGTGAAAATTCTTTAATTCTTAAGAAATAAGATTTTTAAGAAAGGCGTAACGCCTTGTTATTTTGTACAAAGATAGAGGGCGAAAAAATCTAACATTACTTTACCTAACTTTTTACGATAGGTAGCTTGGGTCAAGGCTTCTTAAAAATAAATTCACTATTATGTTTGATAGTTCAACCGAACATTAAATTAATAAAAAAGCATACGAGAACAATTTAGATTTATTATTTCGCATAAATAATTTATATATCATTCAAACAAATCGGAACTATACACAATAAAAACAGATATATTACTGAGTACACAATCGTTGTTACAACTAATCAGTTTGTGTTCTTTGACCTTATATTCAATTTCCTTTACTAAGTACGGTTTATTGAACACGCAAAATTGAACCCTCTCTTTATATAAACAAAACACCCTTTCTATAAATTACGAGTGGCGTTT
>JADANM010002527.1:8752054-8765072 GCA_026213755.1 Eurema hecabe
ATGTGTTATACATTAATTAATACTTACATAAAACATTCCTTTTGAATTACTCTCGGCCAAATACTCATACCGAATTAAATTTAAAGACGCCTTAAGACTCTTAATTTTGACAGAATGTCATTGTGAACTGTTAAATCGGACCGGCTTACGTTGTACTTAATTTTAAGTTGCGTTTCAGTATTCCAGCATCTATCTATTAGAAAATTGGTTGCGTAGTTTTAGAGGTTTAAGCATACATAGGATCCATACATAGTGGAATTTATCTGATGTAATTCGGGATTACAGGGACGCGTTAAGTTGGTGAAAACACCATGAGGATAATAACGCTGTAGTTCTTCGCGACGGGTCTGCAGGCAAGGGTAGAGAGTAAGAATATTTTCACACAAATCTCATCTCTACGCTTCTATGAAAATCTGAAGAACTTTTAGAATAACCGTTCACTTTAAGAAATATATTTTTGCACAACAGGTATCTTACATTTTTTTCAGGTACATATATTATGTATATATAAAACTGAAAATACTTAACATGCAAGGCTAAGTACGGTCGTATCTGTGAAAGTTTTAACTAAAACTAGTAATATGTTTTAAGTTTATTCATATTTGTCATATTATTACTAAACTAACAATAAATGGTGTTGTTTCTTTGTTTTCAGTTTGTTGAATTCGCGATCAAAGTTACACCAACAAAAAACAAACAGAAACAAGCGTGAATATACAAGAGCCCTTTTACAAGTTTGTGTAAAAACAAAAGAGCAAATGGATTGATAAAAGCTACTTACGAGCACTCGTGTAAATGCACACTCAAACACTCAATTGGTCTCACGAAGACACTAACGAGTTAACCGTCCGGCGTCCCGAGGACGACTGATATCCTACTCCTAGCCGTTGTGTCGGGATAAATGCGTACTGTTGCATCCAGAACGCGTTTAAGCGCTTTTTGGTAATTAAATTATATTTAAAATGTATTCTAGAAGTATTAATTGAGCAATGTATTATAAACAATCCTACCCAAGCCCGCTTACGGTGGCACGCAAGGTAGGCAATGATATAATATTAAATAGATATGTTATCAGAGCAAAATTTTGAAAACAACGAAAAAAACATCCTAATTAGGACGTCTTATGGACGTCTAGGTGATTGGTAGCCGATGCATTGATTCGCAACTGACAAAACTAACCCTATTGGCGGTTTTATCATTTATCTCTTTTCTATCGTTTTGACTTGTATGTGTGCTGCCGTTGCTATGTGGCACACTTTTTTCGGTTGATTTGTATGGGTATAACATATCTATTATATAATATCATTGTAGGTAATTATCAAGCTAGCTCATTTCGCCATTAGTGATATATACATTTTATTTTATATAATATAATATATCTATATTAAAATGATACCGCAAGACTATACTTGCAGGATCATTTTGCAGTATAGACGTGACTATTCACGACTGTACCGGCCTTTATTTAAACGTTTGTCAAAACAGAGTGACAGCAAGCTATTCATTATTATGTTAAAGTTTATCTTGTTAAGTAAACAAGCAATTACCATATTCGCGATGTAAATGTAACGTCGAATCGAAATATCTAATTAGCGTTGGTCTATTGTGAACTGGCGAAATGTTACTTAGAAACTTATACTATATAATCAAATTAAATATTTGATATTGTATTTTCCTACCAGTTATTTTATGTCCTAGTCACTCTTTTTTCTCAGTATAAGTAGGTACCATCGTATTCTAAATCATCGTAACTATCGAAATTCCCTTTGAAAAAAGTCTATAGATATAAATAATATGATAAAACATTGATCAGACTTACTTAAGATTTTTATTTCGTTAGTTAATAATTTAGAATAGGTAGATTAAAAATAACATATAAATGGGTTACCTATTATTTTTCCAATGAAGCTACTTTTTAAGGATATTCGTATACTCTATAGTCTATACAGTACGTTTAATCCGCTTACGAGTCACCGCTTTACGTCCAACTATTAAAATATCATAGCTTCTCTAATATTAAATCCTATTAAGAGTATGGCTTAAAATTTAAAGCTTTTCTGTAAAATACCATTGTTCCGTAATAAAATTAATCTGTACACATTGTGGACTAACGTTTTTAGCACTATTTTAATAAGGGGTTAAGTTTCGAAAATTTGAAAAATTATGACATGTTTTATAGTTTTCTTTTTGGGTATTTTATAAAAACATCTGAAAATAATTAATTTATATGATATATCAATTGTATTGTCCCGAGGACAGCGTATTTTCCAATATCTCATTTCCTGCATAGTATAAACAATTTATATAATACATACGATAACAGGTTTCGCGATTGTACAAAGGGATATTGTCCAATAACGAAACCCGGTAATAGATTATTGAAATCGATCATGCCATACCTTTTTTCATAATTTCGTAAATTTTTCATCTCTACAAAGCGCCTTTATTGATAACCTGGATGATTTTACTAACTCAATTATATCTTTCACGAATGTTGATAAATTAATAATAATGTATGAAATGAATAATGCTTTGCGTAGAAAATGAAATTTTGGGTATGATAAATATCATTTGGAAGGGGATGAAATGAGATTGGCGCAAATTATTACGATTAATGGAGTTTGATAAATAAAATTTTACGTTTATTAAAGGTTACGAAAACGCGGGTCAAACGGCAGGGCGAGGTTAGTTTATAAAATTAGTCTATTCAATATTTCCGCGCTAAACTTTAGAATTTAGTATACCCTTAGATCTTTCTCAGACTTGCAAGTTTTTTAAGACGCTATAAAATTCCTCTAATCTTAAAGAGTGATAAGGCTAAAGCCTTAATTAATACTATTAAGTAAGATCTTGTCTGTGAAAATAATCCTGAAACGCGACGATTGTGATTCTCATTTCCATGGCGTGGACATAAAGGCCTCGACACAGCTTTTTTCTTTTTTTTTCAGGCCATAGCGTCTAGTCTTTTTAGTAATACATTTATTTATATTTCTTAAAAGCCTTCTATAAAACATCCAATCTATGCTTTTTATAATAAGTAGTCTACATAATATATAACGAGTATCATATTATAATAATTTTAGATAACTAATGGAATTCATTTATTTCCTACACTACCAAATTGTAGGAAATAAATGCATTGTGTTTCAAACAAAATACAATTTTAATAGACTATGATAGTAGCTGTTTAATAAGAACTAATTCTAGTTAAAATAAAGTTTTCTTCTTCAACACCGAGTGTATCCTTAACTTTGGCTTTGAAAATAAAGTGTATGCAAAGGGGAATACGCAATGAAACATTTTTATGTTTAAGAAAAATGTTGTTAAATGTCTCGGGCGTTATCTTTAAATGGGTTCTTTATTGTTAAGAGAGTCCCAAGTTTCAATGTACTTTGTCTCCTTTTAAATTCTAGATGTTATAAAATGTTTTACGCTAAGAAAATGAAGTGAAACGATAACAGTTTATATTTTAAGACATTGTAATAATTTAACGAGTGTCACTTTTGGTAAACGCTAACATTTAAACTTTTAAGCACATGGATGGTATTAAATATTAAAAATGTTTAAATTATAAAGTCAAAGCAATATTTAACCAACCAATAATAAACCAAGATAAAACTATATATTTTTGAATGTCCCAAGTTTTTTTAAATTATTCTATGAAGTGGTGAGAGAAGCTACGCGCCCTCCTGATGGTTAGAGAAACGCCAGCCCATAACATCCATATCCCTTTTTTGTGGGGGGAAAATCCTCGGATCTTCCCCACGATCAGGCTTGTACGTGTACGTCTGCCCACTGCCGGCTAAAGCCCACCAATATTCCTTGAGACGGGTTCACAAACACGAAACATTCATCACGCATTCAATCATCGTGAATCCCCATAGTGAACCTACAAGTATACCTACGATTGATTTAATAATAAAGTATTACATTGATAGCTCTATGCATAAGTGTAGGCTTTTAGATTTGTATTTTGCTGCTGAGTAGCATAGAAGTACAGTATATATTTTTTTATTTTGACTTTGTATAAAACGAAGTCGCTTTCTTATTTCTTTCTGTCCTATGTATGGTTAATTTTTTAAACTACAAAATTGATCTTCATGCGGTTTTTAACAGATAGAGTGGTTCAAAAGGAAGGTCTATGTGTATAATAAACGATAAAACCAACGCGCACGGTTAATTGGATAAAATCAATGTATAAATTAATAGCTACTTAACGAAGGTTATAAGCCGTACGTCGAATAAAAAGTCACGTTTAGACGTCAGAGTGAAGCTCCAAATCGGTTCGTGTAAAGTCTAAAATGGTAAATAACACACGATCAGTATTTACTCCTACAAATTTATTAAAGCGTTCTAGATTTTAATTCATCACTGTCACCTGCATACCTCTAACGTAAGCTTTTGACGAAATAATAAAATTGATTATTTTAAGGCCGACACATCGGTCTGAACCATGTCTGAACCATTAATTTGTTTCGTCATGCTCGAGACGCTTGTTAAAAGGTTCAAAGAGTAAACCTGTATTTTTTATTAATTATATACTTTTACTTTTAGAAAAAATTTCTTTACCAGGTTTTTTATCCCACTTACGTAGACTTCATAATGAGAACAGAATATAAATTATGTCAGTACTGTCTTTTAGTACTGTACTAAAAAAAGATTTTCTTGCTTTAGAAGCGTGAAGATCCATCCTTAAATAGTTAATAGCATTTAAAAGCGAATCGTTGTTAATAGCGATTATAACTTAGTAATAGCGCCTAAAGGAAAAAAGCTTTCATAAAAAGGTCTAAATATTAAATTGAAAGGATTTCTTCGTTTAGCAGGGGTTCTCTGTTACGTAAAAATTTAACCGTATTTCACAGTTTAATTGAGCTTTTAGATATTAGTACATCTTAACGTCTATATTTATTATTGAGTCATCATATTTGGTCCTATCTTTTCACTCACTTTTTTAAACGTTGAAATTCAATCGTAATGGATTTTGAAAAAAGTGCCTCTTCATAATGAATGATAATTAATAGGTGTTGGTGGTCGGCGGTCGCTAACCATTATACTATCCTTTTGCTCAATAAAGAGTAAGAACACAAAAAATAATAATAATAAAGAAAAAATATTACGGTAAAAGTAACATAAACATAACAGTACCTTAAACAACACTTTTTCATTATAAAAATTCAGCCTTATAAAATATCTAGGAATAATAAAGAGACAGCTTCTAATTTTCTAAGTTTTTAGTGTATTCAAAGAATATGTTGGACAAAAAAATCTTTAAAATCACTTGCCCTCTTAAAGTAAGGAATGACAAAGGTTTCTGGGGTTGAAAATTAAATATCCCTTCTCCGTTCTCAACATTAAATTACACACAAAATGCCAAACACTGAAAGCGAAAACATGTACGGAAAGTATTCCAGAAGCTCAATTATTCATTATTTCAATATATTATGTATTATATAATAAGGTAGTATACTAAAGGTTATTTAAGCAAAGCTTTTTTATTAAACTTTGTTATTATTGATTTCACATGTAATGTAAATAATGCATAATAGTTTAAATTTACTCTAATGTATAGTCGTAGAGTTTGTTTGTTTGAAAGCGCTAATATTTTTATTATATAAAATAGCTACATTTATGGAGAGTGCTACATGTAACAATACGCTATGGTACCTTATTATAGGTGTTTGGAAATCTTATCTAGCAAATATAAAATGATTATAAAAATTATTATTACGTTAAAGCTTTTGAAGGACGGCATCACACTCGTGACACTGCGAATGCTCATGGGCGGCGCTGATCTCTTATTAAAAAGTGACGCACCAGCTCGTTTTCTCTGATTTAAAAAAACAGCAGATCAAAACAAGTCTTGAAAGTCTATAGGAAAAACCTGATTCGTTGCAAATACCTACAAAAGTCAACAGTACTTTTAATCATTACTGCATGCAAGAATTACAGCCCAATATTCAATATCGATAATAATTATGCAAATATTTGTATTTTCCATAATGGTTTTATATGTAATTTGCAATTTTTAATCAGCGAGTTTATTTACTGATTCATCCTCGTGTTATATCATTCCAGTATACTGTTGAGCTTTTAATGTTTTCCATAACAATATCATTACAATACAAAGGAAGAAAGTAATGTATATAAAAGCATCATCATTCGAAAATCTAAAGTTAAAGATAAATCTCCATAAGAAATCCTTTTTCGTTAAACCGAAATAATGTAACCTTATAGAATATTTATTTAGGTTCCAAAAATAGGGACGAAACAGACAGGCCTCAACATACAAATCAGCTTAAACGGATTGTGAAATAACATTCCGAATCGTTATTACAAGATAGCGTCGATAGACGCTGGAATTTCTGAGACACGTCGATCCTGACAAACTGGGCTTGGATTATCTTGGATAGAGGAATTCCGTCGATATTTCGCCTGGCACCCTTTGCGATGATATAGGGTCAAGGTAGACGCAGCCAGCGATTGTATTCGCTGTAATTGTACCAGAACCAGTGATATTTTATTCAATAGATATGTTATAAGTGCAAAATTTTGAAGACGCAAAAATATCCTAATGGGGACGTCTTACCTTTAGCCGATCGTCACGTGCAACTGACAAGACTATCTATTTTAATTATTGTTGGTTTAACATTTATCTCTTTTCTATCTCTTTGACTTGTAGGGAAAAATGAAAGCTGTGCGGAACACTTTTTACGGTTAATTTGTAGGTGTATACTATATCTATTTAACATAATATCATTGACTAGAAAGTTTAACAAACGATTCATGAAATTTTCAATGATGTTGCTTAATCCTGGCCCTTTAGAATGGTGCATTTAGAATTAATGTGCATTTGAAATGACGATACAGCAGTTATGTACATTTTCATTTTATTAACACTTTAGATAGATTTTATAAACAAATGCAAAAAGTATTTATAGCTGTTATTGTTAATTTTTTACGTAGTGCACTGTGTAGCCAATCCTGTACCGCGGTCGCCTGTACGTCGGTCTGTGCAGTGAAATCTGTTCGTGACATGCCATTAATTCGCGTGCAACTGCTGCCAAATCCGAGTAACTGATTAGCGAATATTCCTAATTTCCCACCTATTTCCTATGGGGGCGACAGAAATCAAAATCCAATATGTAAAATGTAAGTTGTCAAGTGTCGCGTTTGATAGCTTTAATTCCTAGATATTGGAGTTAGTTAACATTATTAAGTTCTTATGTCATTCGTTTTGTCGTTTCAATTAAAAAGATAGCATATGAATATGACGAAAAATATTACTCGGGATGAAGAAAATACCGATTATTCTAAGAGGTATGCAATTATGAAATAATCAATACTTATTTAAATAAGTATTGTTGTGGAATATTGATATGATTATCCTATATAGAAAATGTAGGTGTAGTAACAGTATTTGTTTTCATTTTCACGTCGAATTCCGAAGCTCCGAAATTAAATTATTAATCTCGCATAATTGATAGAGCGAATACAATTATTTCAGCTATGTTTATTCGGCGTAATCCAGATATGTTATATCAAGTAAATAAATATTATGTTATATTAAATGATTTTAATTATTTTTTATTAAAAGGTTTATAAAGTTGTAACCAGGGTTACTTATTATAGAGGGTTTGTAGGGGAAGAGAAAATCACCCATTTGATTTAGTATACACGACATTTCGAATATTAGCTTATTATGCAAAAATACTAGTGAAAACGTTAAGATGTCTTAGAAATCCTAGAAAATAAAGCAATATGAAAAAAATATCTGTTTTCTGTTAAAAAGATGCACAGAATGTTTCGAAGACCTTTTAAAATTTGTCCTTCAAAGGAGTATCTGTTAATTTCGTATAGACACAATGGCTGACATTATAATCATATTTTTATTTACAGCCGTAACAGTAGCACGTGTATTATGTTCAGGCTTCATATCAAGTTAGAAACACCTCGGCTGAAGCGACAGACAACACAATGCAGTCGCGACGAGTAATCAGTGGAGAGCTCTCATAGGGGACGCGGTTTCTCAGCAATATTAATCGTGACTTTAACTTATCATTCAAGATTACTTTGTTTATTCTTGTGTTACCAACTTATGTTAAGAATTTTGTATTTATTTTGTACTAGCTTATAGATATAGATATCTATACTAATATATAAAGAATATATAATATATAACCTTGTGAATTTCTATTTGGACAAAGTTGTATACACAATTAAGAGCAGCACATGTTAATATGAGTAGTGTAATGTAATTTTACCTATATATTTCTATTGTGTAAGCCTCTCAGTGTATCTAAAATAAATAAATAAAATAAAGCTGAAGAGTTTGTTTGTTTGTTTGTTTGAACGCGCTAATCTCAGGAACTACTGGTTCGAATTCAAAAATTCTTTTTTATTGAATAGAAAATTTATCGAAGAAGGCTTTAGGCTACATAACATCACGCTGCGACTAATAGGAGCGAAGAAATAATGGAAAAACAAATCAACGGAGATGAAGTCGCGAGCAACAGCTAGTTTTATTATAAAATTTAGAAGTATTTAATGACATAGAAAGGAAAGTATTAAAGTTGCGTAGCTTAGTTTGGTTTGAGAATACATTAAATATCAGTTTTAGGTTCGAAGGCAACCGAGTTTTGTATGACTTTGTACGTGTACAAATTTCTGATTAAGAAAGTTCCCTATATTTGAATTGTAAGATAGAGAGAAAGTCGATTTTATCTGTATTTAATAGTCGTTTTCCAAGATCGCAGACGCTGCCTCGTATAATCCGTCACCCCTTACAATCCGTAAACCTCCCCAGGCGGTGTGTCAACATGAAAATGTTTTTTTCATTTCAAATGCATACTTCCGTTTTGTTTATTTTGATTGGTCGTCCTTTGTGGCGTTCGTTTTTAGCGATTTTTGAATATTGTTCTAGAAAATTCATGTCTATGAGCATCGATTGCGTTTAAAACGTTTTAAACCAAGTTTTTGTCAGTTTTATTTAATATGTTTTAATATAATATTGATCTAGTCGTATGGAATATACACTAATATTATAGGTACGTAGGTAATTCAAATGACCATTCAATTTTAAAGTAATAGAGGATCTTTAAACTATAGACGAATAAACAGATTACCTTTATAAAAGTTCGTAGTATCAGATAATTCGTTCGTTAATAAGTTCGTAATATCTATAATCTATAAAGATAATTATCACCTAAGTAACGCCTGCGAGCGAGTATTTGCTTATATAATATGTATAATACTAGCATATTAAAAACCTACAACGTATAACGTGTATAATAAATAAACTGCCGATCATCCGACTAGCCATCAATCATTGACCTATCTGTAAGAAAACTACTAGGAAGGATATAGATGCGTAGGAAGTTAAATATCATTCTTTACAAAATATGAGACAGGTAAGACATGTCATTAGTGGGTCTAGTGAAAAAGAAATTGAATATGAACTTAAAAAAGGACGTATCATTAAGGGTCAATAACTTAAAATATGTCGTTAATGTCGTTGAAGTAGGTTAATTTTTTTAAAGGTTATTTTAATTAATTAACAAATAATATTTAAAAAAATGAGAAATGAAAATTAAAAAAATGAAAAAATATTAAAATTGGTGTAATCGAGTTACCTGATTAGGTAGCTGATTTACGGTAGGTGAGCTGGTGAACCGATTAATATGCGCTATTTTTAATATTAATAATTTTTAATATTATCTTCAAAACGTCTAAATGTTTTTATTATTTTATGAAACTCCTGCCAAGCGATTCTACTCTATCTGATGCCTATTAATAGTGTTTTTAATACATTTGAATTAATTTTTAATTTAATTTAATAAAAAGCACAAAAACTCATTCTACAAAAGAATACATACATGACGTGATATGACATGATACACTGTTGTTGTATTTGCAGATCGAATTTAATATTATAATTGATTTGTGCTTTGCAAATTGGAGTAGGTATTATCCCCATATTGAGTTTGCACAAGTTATTATTGGAAAATTCGACTAGCGAAAGATTGACACGACGATATTAATTAAGGAATTAATGAAGTTTTTCATTTTGAATTTCGTTTTTTTATAACTTATTGCAAAACAGAATTCGCTAGGACTAATTTGAAGTTTATTTCCGTCGAACGAAAGATAAATGTTAGACTCCTGTAAACTAAAACCTCTAAGACAAAAAGTCACTAATAATTTAGTTATTTTTTATACAACGGTTATCGTCTGTAAACAATTAATTATTAGACAAGAGAATGAGGGAGAGATAAATTAATATTAATAGTAGTCTGTAGAAATATATTAAACGTTCAAAATTAATCATCTTAACATTCAAAGGTTCCTGAAACCAATGTTGTGTTAAGTATTAACATTGTTAAAATTGTTCATGGTATGATATGTGAAATATAAGTATAAAGGAAGCAAATCTTTCAAATTTAATTGAATAATAATAGAATGTGTCTTGGAATAAATAAGCAAACTTACCGATGAACAAAAAGAAAGCAACTTTTCTCGCGACAGTAAGAGCGTCAATGTGGAACCGTGTCTCACAGACGCCGGCTACAATCTGCCGTGCTTCATGAACAGAAGCTCTATGTCTGTATCTGAAGGGTCTGTACAATTCTATTGACACCTAGCCAGCATATACTATATACTTTAAACCTCTTTATCGTCAGAGCTTTTAATCCATACTTACCTATGAAGAATGCAAAAGTTTGTAAGGATGAATGAATGTTTGATATACTTCCTCGCAAAATCAACTAATTTAATTTGGTTGAAGTGATACGTGATACGCAGATTGATATACCCTAATTAATATATCATTTTTAATAAGAAACGGAACTTACTCAAGTATAACCGAGGGGCGCTGCTTGTATACACATTATTTATTATTTCAATGAATTTATTCTTAAAAAATCGTAATCCTTATTTTTAAGTGAGTATTTTCGTGCTTCCGCCATAGAAGTTAGCCCCAAAAATACGGTTATTACTAAGCACATTGAAGTAGATACATAAAGGAAATCTTGTTGACCTCACTCGAGAGGTCTCAGGTGCACTGGTTAACGTACAAATTTCTTGTAAGTTAGACTTAAGTGGTCTTAAAGCAGCTATTCTAGATAGTTAAGCTTAAGATCAGCTGCATAAGCTTAGTATCTAGTTAATGGTTGTAAGTTGTAAGCATACGCTTGCATTAATTAGGTACTCTAGAATTTAGCTAAGTATCTTATTTATGGTTCTATTAGTTTCTTAATTATTCGTTTTTTTTAAATAAATGATTTAACTTATATCTGACCAGTTAGACGTAATTCCCAAGGTATACGATGACGTCATATTACTGGATTGTGGAACACTGTTGGAGTTTTTATTGGTTTGGGTTGAACATAGCCTTTCTGTCTACAACGAAAGAAAAAACGGATCAAGGAGCCCATGATAATAAGCTGCAGACGCCTTGGTTAATTAATTCCATAATGATTGTGGTATTTCAAGCTGTTTTACAATGATATGATTATAACGACAACAATTTCAGTAGATTATAATGGTTTAAGTTCTACAAGGGTTATTCACAGAGGCTGAAGTTTGAAATGCCATTGCATTTCCTTTTGTCGAGCTCCGGAAAATTAGCGCAAGTCGCAACTTAGAGACTGTCCTCCCGCCGGATACTTCCGATTGTTCAGCATTAAATACCCTCTTTGGCCCCTTTACCATGCTATATCGTCAGCTTGCTATAGCTAAGCTAAGCAATTCACCGCTTAGTGTTTGCTGTCTCCTTTTTCTTTTCGCACCTAATATTATTATCATTTTTATTATTGCCATAATTTTTTTTTAATAATTATAAAAAGCATGAAAAACGGAATTAGTTCAAAATGATAGAACTTATTTTTATTTAGGCTTATTGAGCACTGAAACAGGTGGTAGAGCCATGTCGTTATTCAGAATTGTGCTGGCTCGGCCGGGGTGTTTCCACTCTCACACACACTCACTCATGTCATCAAAGATGTCCCTGTATTTCGTTCGGTAAGTAGGAGCCCCTTTATTCCTTTGTATCACTTTTTTTTTTATTTTTCAAGGTGGCAACTCAATCGCAGGGCCTTTGACTTGTTCTGTTTGAATGGGATGGAGGTGGTCTCTTTCTATCAGGCCAACCATACCCATGATCACATATTTAAAATAAAAAATCTGTACCATTATTGAATACTTAAGATAAATTTTTAACGATAAAATAGTCTCATATAACGCATTAATAGCTTAACAAACAATAGGTAGTAAACTACTAAAATAATAATAACAATGAATTAAAAAAACCTAATATACATTTGTGTACTGAGAACAGTAGAGATAAATACATTTTACAAGTAAATCTAATCTTATCGACCGGCAAAATGATAACTGAGAGCCGTTTACCAACATTTTTGTATTTTAAAGTTTCGTTTCAAAACATGATGTAGTCTTTCAATTTTATGTTATAAAACGAAGCCTGTTTAACTTCCATGCGTGTTTATAATAGAGAGTTTTAGAATTTTAAATGTAATCAAACAACCAAAGCTACCATAAACTAAAGACGTTTGCGTTTCACTGGATATTACTGGAAGGAAATAATCGCCACGAAAATAGAAGCATTTTTAAAACGATACCCAACGTCATTGTGACGCATTCGTGATCCGTAAAATTTTCGTAGTTACACGTTATATTTCGATTTTTAGCATATTCATTTTATTAAATTTTGAAATGAGCTTTGAAGACTACGTTGCAGCATTTGATTTTCTGTATACTCGCTCTCGTAATACTTTTATTCGATCGATTGATTTACCAGACGGAATTTTAAATCGCTTTCTCAAATCTATTGTTTATGGTGAGTCTTTATTTTAACTTAATTAACTCTGTACAATAATATTATACAAATACACCCACTATAAGTTTAATTCTGGGTATCACATATAACGTATCACACATCACTAAATCACAACGAATTAACTTTTTCAAATTGAATGTTTTAATTTTAATCGGAGATCAATAAAAA
>JADANM010002527.1:8775180-8788745 GCA_026213755.1 Eurema hecabe
ATTATTTATATAAATTTTATCTTATTTCTAGAATCGGAAGAAGATATGGTTGTTGCACAAGCGGTTATATTGCTTCTGGGCGGTTTCGAAACCTCTGGAACTGCGCTGACCTTCCTGACGTATGAACTCGCGTTCAAGCCTGAAATGCAGGTAATTATAGATAATTTATACTATTTAGTCTATATCACCACATAGTATAGAACAAAGTCGCTTTCTCTATATCCCCTATGTATGCTAATATATTTAAAATTACGCAACTGAATCTCATGTAGTTTTTAGATAGACAGATTGATTCAAGATTGAGGTTTATATGTATAATGCATGCATAATTTAGCGAGCAAAACCGAAGGAGCAAAAAAAGTTGTTATAATTTTTTTTCCTAAATTTATTATTACAATAAATTGTAAAGCATGTTGATTTATTTTAATTGTTTAGTACTTTATATTGTAATTGGAAAGAGATGTAACATGTAACACAGTTCACACACAAATATTTTGATACAGTTGTTTCAAACGTAGGTATATTATGTACTTAATTGAAAAGAAAATTTTCATTTTTATTTTCAGGAAAAGCTCTACGATGAGTTGATAAATGCGAAAAACGCAAGTAAAGACGGCACTTTAGATATGACGACGCTCATGGAGTTGGATTACTTGAATGCTACCATTAAAGGTGCTGTTATATACTTTTTAATTAAAATAAAAGATAGGTCCGTTCTCCGTTTGTTTCGTAGCTTAAATTCGTTGCGTAGACTCGTAGTACTATCGACATTTTTAAATACACGTAAATTAAGTTTTGCACATTGATTACACCATGTACTCTGTACATAGTACAACCACACTTCTATAAATACGTTTATATATACTCAGAAACTTTTAGTATAGTATTAGTATGGTTTGATGATTTAATATTGACTCTGGATTATCACAAGATTAACGGGGCGTGTCCGGTACAATATGTGAACTTCTTCTACATGTGTTATTTAATAATAGACGTGGCTCGCCGTTTTCCCCAAAAAGTTGCTGTTATTATACCCCGGGGCAATATTGGTATACATATAAAGTATCAAATGTACTAATCTGGGGTCTAATCTACGGGTATGCTAATATTTCACCCAAATCCATTCAGTTTTTGCGTAAAACTTTCTCATTTATAATTATTAATTACATTCATTTTCATTTTCAGAGGGGCTTCGTAAATACACCCCGATGGGTTGGCTGGATCGTATCGCATTAAACGACTATCAGATAGACGACAAGCTCACGATCCCCGCCGGCACCCCGGTCTACGTCAACGCTATAGGCATGCACTACGATGAGGACTACTTCCCTGACCCAAAGAAATTCGACCCAGATCGTTTCTTGTCTGAAAATGAGAAGAATATCAAACCGTACACGTACATGCCTTTTGGGGAGGGACCCAGAGTTTGCGTTGGTAGGTTCTTTAAAATAATTAACTGAATTTTGTCAGTATAGTGTTTAATACCAATTGATAACGATAAACTGGGCTGCGATTTATGTCATTGTTTCTTTGTCTTGGTTTTAACGCACTGGTTTTTGATAAAAAGGGGAGGAAGGTGGAAATTTAATCTTTCACTGAACCAAAGGAGGATCCATGACCATCCAGACAAACAATTGTTATAAACGCGATTCAGAACTCGATGTATTAACGGTCGCTTCAAGATCATAAATTCAATAGGGTTACTACTCCTAATTAATAAAAGCCTATATGTAAAATGTTTAAAATTTCAGGTAAAAGATTTGGTCTGATCACGGTGAGACAGGGGCTGGCGAATCTGGTATTAAACTACAAGTTTGAACCCTTGCCTGACGCGCCGAAGCCGAATGAGTTGGACTACGAAAAATATGGAATTGTTGTGACACCTGCTCATGACATATTTGTCAATTTTCTTCCCAGAAACTAAATGTTTAAGAAAACTTACTTCAAAACAAACCTTTGTATAAAGATGTATAGGTACAAGAATTGTACATTTATTATTTGTTGGGTATTAATTCGAAGATTTTAATAAAGAGAACCTTATTTATGGAAATAATTTCATTAGTTGGCAATCAAACTACGGTTCCACTCATCCTTAACTAGTGAAAGAAAGCAAAGAAGTCTTTAAGATAAGTAAGAAGCAGGAACAAAAGAATTTTACTTTTTTAGGATATTAATAATAGATTTAGCGCGCCTGATATATTTCTGCAGTGAATTTCGTATCGCCAAAATATTTGTAGTTGAAACAATAAAATAGGAGTTGGAAAATTACACTGATATATTGGGGTTGATAACAGAAGAAGGTTAGAACAGCAGAGGGCGATGTTAGAAATTTAAATATGCATTTTTTATTCAAGCAGGACTTTTTTACTTAGCTTTAAAGATCGTGTATAAAACGTAAGTCCTAAAACTGAAACTGTAGACCGTATCCCCCATGAGCATAGCTCAGTGCAAATGACTTAATACTGATGCAGATTTTTGATAATTTAATCGATATTTTAATTTAATTTTCAGTAAGTGTCACACGCGCGGAAGCCATAGTCCACTGCTAGCGGCTTGCATGCATTTGTCTTTTCAATTTTATTGTTTAAATGCTTTTTTATTGGTAATATATTTTTAGATTCATTTTCTAAATGAAATGTATAGATTAAGTATACACAGATGCTTTCTGGCTAGCGAATCAGTAACTATACCATAAAATGAGACTTAGGTAATTTGGGGAGGTCGTAAAGAGTAGGTAATTGTATTCATGATTAATAATATCAATACAATTTGATCACATAACGCAAGCAAAAAATTCAACGAATAACGTATTTTAAACGATAAAAGACGTAATGACTTTTTGTTGATAGCTTAGTATATGCATATTTGATAAGGTCAGACTTTATTCAAGGCGTTTTTTGTGATTTAAAATTGCCAGTTCAGTTCTGCGTGTGGGAGATATTAGTAGCATGTATGTATATTTTTATTTTTATTTGATCCATAAATATATTATTAAGGTGTACAGTTTGTCAGTTTGTGACATTGCCGGGAATACAAATTGTTCTACAAAACTTGTTTCGATTTTTTTATAGTTGCGATGAAACGATGTATAGCGACATAACGTACAAAAATTCGCCCACCGAAGTTTTTTTTATCAAACTAAACAATAAAACAATATAGGTAGGTAATAAAATGTAGTTAAGTATATATATTTTAGTTTTCAAATTTTAAACACGTTTTTAATCATTGAAGAACTTAATAATTTCTAGTCTTACTTAAACATACTAGCGATAAAAATCGTAATCTTATCTGCTTTTATTTTAAATGAGGATTCTAAATATCTATGGAATAGGCAGACTCATGTTTGTTAGTCTTGAATGAAAAACTAAATGTACTGGTTATACCTTGGCCTATTAACCAATATACTCAAAAATGCGACTACAGCCTTTATAAAATTGCAATTAAACAGGAAGGAAAGAAAAATTACTTTTTCCCTTCCTTCCCTACATCCTTTCCTATATCTTATTTCACCTGTCCACAATTTTCACTATTCACCGTTCACCTGCACTAAAGACTTTTTGCTTATAGCGACGCCAATCTTGCGTGTATGATATAAGCTATGAGCGTGAAGCGTTCTCTAACCGACTAATGATTTGTATAGATTTGTCAAAATGAAAATATAATTGTCAGAGAGGAGAAATAGATTTTTATACATTGGAATTGCAGTTCATATATATTCAATATCATATTCAGACAAAAAATAGCCAAAAAAGATCATAAATAATTACTACTGAAAGAAAAACTTACCAATATATATCTAGCTTGAGTGTTAGTGGTGAGACTCTGAAGATAGCCTACCATTCCAGTCTTTCTTTACAATTAATTATAAAAGCCGCCTATTACATTTCTTCTGTTTCTGTACAAATAGTCTCTAAGTTTTTGAATGGAATAAGGGGTAAATAAATAAATAAATAAATAGCCACAGAACTGCCGAAATGATCGAAACCAAACTTTTACCCAAACCACAAATAACTGCAGGGTGGCGTGTTGTCTTCCCTTCTCTTCGCTATTTTTATAAACTTTTTAACCTCTCTCTGTACCCTCTCTACCATATGTATGCAGGCAATTTACAAATAGTGCATTGTAAGCTTGATGACCTTTTGTAAGTCTATTCACTCAATTAATACTGAACTGACTTCCATAGTAACATGGAGTGAACAACATGGCCTCCAAATAAATCCATCTAAGAGTCAAGTTATGATTATTAGCAGCCAATACTTGTTGTCAGAAATCGATTGGGGTGAATTGCCTGCAGTTTTTGTGAGCGGAGTCAAACTTGGTTTTAGCGAGGAAGTTAAAAACTTAGGAGTCATATTTGATCAGAACCTTTCTTGGTCAAAGCACCTGAAGCATTTGAGCCGCAAGTTATATGCTTCGGTCGGCTATTTTCGACGGTTCCGGAACTTTTTACCCATTCCGACACAGATTACTCTTGCTCATTCCCTTCTTTTATCTATTATTGACTACGCTGACTCTTCCTTCCCTGACGTTAAGTCATTTTGATCAAATTGAAATGCTAGAACGTGTATGCGTATATATTTATATCTATACCCTACTCAGAGTTCCTACCATTCCAGTCTTTCTTTTCAAATAATTATAAAAGGTTGCCTGGAAGAAATCATTTTGTAGTGATGAGGCCGGCTATTACATTTTTTCTATTTGTATACAAATAGTCTGTAAGATTTAAATGTAATAAAGGGTAAATAAATAAATAAATAAATAACTATCCTATCATAAATTTCTTGTAACTTGATCCATAGTCGATAATTCTATCGACTGTGAAAACTTTCGTAGTTTTTTTCAATTCTACCCCCGAATGTGTTATTTTAGTTAGATTAGATTTTGTTCTCACAAAAGTGACGTGTCGTAATGAGGTCGTAAAGTTCTTCAAACCTGTCTAATCTGTAGTGCAATTTAATGTGTGTCTTAGCGTAATCGAAGTCTTAATACGTTCTTCATCTACACAAAGATTATTCATATATTTTCGCTTCCAGAATGTTCCAATTTCTACTGGTAGGAGTTCTGGTTATCTGCCTGACGTGGCTATATCTTCGTTGGTCGCGCGCCAAGCAGTACTGGGCGAAGAAGGGAGTACCATATGCATCACCTCATCCCATACTGGGGAGCCTCACATTTTTACAGAAGGAAAATCCGGTAAGATAATTAGATAATTTTTTACCTTTAAGTGTTTTGAAAAATTAGTAAATTTCAAGAATAAATTGGACTTAAATGAGTTGAGTTTCAAGCTATTCTAACAAGGGTTCACTCGAGGACTTGAACTCCTATTTCATGTAATCACTTATCTATAAACATTATTTTAAAGGGTATTTGCACAAAGCTCGTAGGACATTTTTCAGGACTAAGCACAATTTTATATAGTACGAGTTAGTGTTACTGTAATTCTCTTAAATTTAAAAATATATTTCATTGTCTCCAGTCACTATGGATGATAAATATGTACCAGCGCTTCAGACGTAGTTCCCCCTACGTCGGCATATGGTGGTTCTGGAGGCCAGTACTTCTCGTCAACTCCCCCGACCTCGCCAGAAACATCCTCTTAAGAGATTCAGCGTGTTTCAGAGACAGATTTACTAGATCCGGTGCCTCTGATCCTGTGGGATCCCTCAACCTTTTTACTATAAAGGTAGTGTTTACAAAAAGGTTTTTTTCTTTTTTTTCATGTAAATGGCGCTTCCTTATAGATTTCTCCAATGACGTGCTTGTGTATATCAAACTTTTGAGTACTATAAGGTTACAAAACGATTTAAACTCCACATTTGACATACTTCATTGATGAGAAAATTTAATTTTTCAAACTACCTTCAAACGTTAACAATTCACGTGCTTTAAGCTATTCTTTTAATACGGTATTTATTTATGAATATTTCATAAATACTATATTACGGGGTAAAAAATAAATGAGCCCTTATATCTGAAACCATTTCTACAATATTAGTTTTAAGTATATATTATTCCTTTCAGTTAAAATAATTTCTTAAATTCCAGTTTTAATCTTAAGCTCTTTAAGATTGTTTTTCAACTAGGATAATCTCCATATGGATTTCCATTAATGTTTTTTTTTTTAATTTTTCAATGTAATTATATGCCAGCGTAGGTACAGCAGTTTTATTTTACTGTTTCCTAAATATTTACGCCGTTCGAAGACTAATTATGATTCATTTACGAAAATAAACAATCGCATATCGACAAGGTTATATTTGATCAGAGTGATAATTGCAAGGAATTGATTAATTTGTTGTAATATGCATTCTCTTTATCGCAAATTTTTCTCGATGATAATATAATCAGTTTTAAAGAATCGGTTATTATGCAAAGGTGACACGTGATACGATGAACAGGATGCAATAATATTTGTGATAATCACGTTTTAAAAACACGTTTTTAGCGTAACGAAAATTGTATTCACAGACGTATGTTTATATTTAAATAGCGATATAATATATTTTTGTAATAAAATATCTATACATATATTCAAATACAGTTGGACTGTCTGTAAAGTTAAAATAATTGAATACATATACGATAGATAAAACAAAATATTTTTTATTACAATTCTTGTCTGTCAGTTTGTTTGTTCCGTCAAATCTTGGAAATGGCTGGATCGATTTTGATGGGATTTTTATTGGCAGGTTAGATGTGATCAGGCAACTTTTATTTTAGAAAAATCAAGTAATGTTGCGATGTCTAAATACTGACCAGGACCGCGCGCAGCTCACGCGCATGCCACCACTTTGTCGTAATATCGTCTTAATATTTTAAATAATTGTTGCCATGTTTAATAATTTCAACTGTAATGGAGACGAAATAACGCGGACAAAACCGCGGGACACTGTTATCACCTTAAACTATAACTTCCTACATTATCTCTAAATGTTTCTAATAACATTTACAACTTTGATAGTAGGTAATTTATTTTAATACTAGCTGTTGCTCGCCACTTCATTCACATCAACTTCTTTTATAATGCTAACACTTTGTTATAACCATCCAAAATATAAAAAAAGTGTATAAAAACCCTCTTCAATATTTACTAATAATTAAATAAGAAAATTACTTAATAAAAAACTATTTACAAAACTTTTTCAATATTTACAGGAACCACATTGGACGCCGATCCGTCGACATTTAACGAGTATATTTACGGCTTCAAAACTAAAAGGTCTTCAGAATTTATATGATTTAAAAACTACACAATTACTACAACGCATCAAAACATCGGAAGACAACACTAAACTCGGTTTAAGAGTAAGTTTTTTAGAAGTTCAAATTATTTTGTGAATACGTGAAGTTTTAACAGACATTGGAAAAGATATCTTACTAGACTTGGAGTCTGGTTAAATTCAGCTGGAGGTTCACTTTCGTCCATTAACAGTAGCCCTTTGAAAAGTATTTGTTACAAAAAGGAATAAAGGAGTAGGAAAGTAGGAAAAGGGGGCCCCATTAGTCCCACTTACCATACGAAACGCAATCTCATATCTTAGGAGATGCTATAAATGCTGCGAAAGGATTGTACGAGCCCATAGCTTTACTATCTTTGTAGTTTGTAAACATATTTGACATAATATAAATCATTATCATTATTATTATTAATTAATTATTATTTATAGACGATCTGTCCGCCGCAGTTTTTTTCCTTTATGTCTGAGAGTACCTTTATCAGACGTCTGATAAGCGATAACGTCTTAATTTTTCGGGCTTAAGTAGTACATAATCATTATACCAAAGTTTAGCAATTTAAATGTTGTCATTTCATGGCCATATTAAGATAAATCCCTACAAATGTTAAAAATAAGAAAGTAACTCTGTCTGTCTGTCTGTTACGCTTTCACGCCAAAACTTCTGGACCGATTGTAGTGAAATTTGGTACACAGATGGTCTAAAGCCTGAGATAAAACATAGGCTACTTTTTCAGTGGAAAAAAGGGTTGTAAGGGAGGTCAAAGTTTATATGAAAGTCCACGCAGCCGGAGTCGCGGACGACAACTTGTTATTAATAAATTATTGCAATTTAGTATCTATTATACTAAATTGCAGGACTACACAGAACTACATTTTCCGCATCTGAAAAAAGTAGAAAAATAGTACTTACATAATGTAGAAAAATATGAAATTCAATTTATCAAAAATAATTTTCTGAATGCAGTTTTTAGGGTCTTCTTTATATTTATTACAGAATCACCTTAAAATCCATTTTAGGTAATTCACGTAATTTCAAGACCCGACTTTCAAAACTCTTTATATATTATAGTCAATTTTAGTGTTTAATTTTCAAGTACATGAATACTACTATAGTCTTCCACAACACATGGATACCTTTTGTGGAAGGAATTATGTAATCGTTGTCAATAAATGTATTTTTTTACTATAATATACAATAACATACTAATAATATATATCTACTTCACAGACATTGTTTACAGACTTCACGACAGACATTATAGGCACGGCTGCTTTCGGAGTGGAGACGAATGCCACCCTCACTGGGGAGGACCCCATTCGAGTCGTCACCAAAGGGTTTATGTACATGAATATATTTAGAGGCATTTGTTGGAGCTGCGTTTTCTTTTTACCTGAATGTATGGATATTTTTAGGTTAGCTTTTCGATTTTTATTTTTTTATTTTTAAGTGATAAGTCCACCACTTAAACATAGCGTTATTTGTATATTTAGCTTGTAAATTTCATAATTAAATTATGTATAGAGAACACTAGGATATCAAATAAGAAAATTTAATTTTAAATACAATTTTATTATCTAAGCTATAATCTAAAGGTAAATAAACTTACACTTATCACAATGAATTCTATGACAGTAAATGTCGCTAGCTTTCAATACAAATTTTCTTCATTAAAATTGATATTAAATTATATCAAATTATTTATTTATAGATTCCATCTATTCCCAAAATCGGCTACTGACTACTTCAGGAAGATAGTAGGAATTGTATCGAAACAGAGGAAGGTAGAGAACAGGAACCCAACCAATCCAAAAGATTTGCTGGACGCGCTGTTGACTCTCAAAGATGCCAAGGATATAAGAACTAACGGTACAATATACATATAAAGCTAATTCATACTGTAAATACTTAGATCAATTGAAATATCTTTAAAAATATCTATAATAAATAGTTCAAAGATTTAAGAAAGAAACAAACATTGCAGTACATACAATTGATTATTTATTCAAAAAACACGTAGTTCTTAATTACTAACCTATAAATGTCATTATGTTATCACTACAAGATGGCTGCTTTGACAAAATGGCGGTTATTAGTTTGACAATTCCAATTATTAGGATACCAAATTGATTAGATTAGAACACTACAAAAAACTTAACTATTAAACTATTTAAGTAATATCAGGAGTTCTTTTATGATTATGATTAACTCATTTCAACAATTTTTTTATTCAGCGACGGATGAAGACATAGTTATTGCGCAAGCGTCGATATTCCTACTGGGGGGTTTCGAAACATCTGGATCTGCACTGACCTTCGTAACATATGAACTATCGTTCAAGCCTGAAATACAGGTAATTATCATTTATATATGTGGGTATAAAACGTGGTTAAGATTAGTTACTCCACGTATATCACTACATGAAATCTACGCCACCGATTCTCATGCAGTTTTTACCTATTTATAGATGAGTGTACAATAAATGCATAATATATGCGATTAGGTAAATTTGGGGCGAGGCGCTAGTTTTTTTCTAGAATTATATTGATAAGAATATATTTCGTCGGATAATACAATCACCGTTTTGAGAAACAAATTTTGTAAAAGTTAAAAAAAATGTTTGATGGTTATTGCGTGGAATTTAAAATTTTTATAGCTAGAATTTTGAAATACACCTCCTTAAGTGAAATACACTCACTAATTATATTTATTTTTATACTTTTATTTTCAGGAAAAACTTTACGAAGAGTTGATAAAGTTGAAAAACTCAAGTGAAGATGGTACTTTGGATATTTCGAAGCTTATGGAGCTGGAGTATTTGAACTGTGTAGTTAAAGGTATGATATTTTATTAACAAACTTCAAAAAAACGAAGGAGGTTTGTCAGTTCAACTGTATATACGCTTTTTTTTTCTTTCCGTCTTCCTTCCCGTCATGCCCTAAAGTTTTGGCATAGGAATGGTGCCAGTAGGTCTTACCAAGATAAAGAACAATGTGCAATTCAGGAGATTTTGGTCAGAGTCTACAGGAAGTACGGAATCAAAAATGCAACTATCATAGATGCAGAAGCAGTTAAAATTAGCTCACCACGCTTAAATTACAAAACTTAGTCAATTAAAAAAATGTATTGTTAAAAATTATACATTTTCAAACTACAAGTTATGGCATAGTTATCTTTCTGTCTCGTTCCTATATTAACGAAACATGAAACCACTTCGAGTCAAATCATTGTTCGAGCTGCCGTTACCGATCTCTTAATAACAAGTTCAACGTCACTACCGTTTAAAGCGATCAAAGCGGTCCTTTTAAATATACTTTTTTAATTTAATTATACTTTTATATGCCTTATGGCATTAAATATATCTTCAATCCTCAGAGGTGCTTCGCAAGTACGCTCCAATGGGTTGGTTGGATCGTATCGCAGCGAGAGACTATCAGATAGACGACAAGCTCACGATCCCCGCCGGCACTCCGGTGTACGTCAACGCTATAGGCATGCACTACGATGAGGACTACTTCCCTGACCCAGAGAAGTTCGACCCAGATCGTTTCTTGCCCGAAAATGAGAAGAATATCAAACCGTACACGTACATGCCTTTTGGAGAGGGACCGAGGGCTTGCGTTGGTAAGTTAAAGATATAATATGTAGCTTAGAGTTGATTTTAAATTAATACAATGTTTCATTGAAAAAGAACTAACTGCCTTCAGTTTAGCGTTATTTTTATGATACATTGTAGACATCTACCGAGACTGTAGACATCATACCTACTATAAATAAGAAATGTTTTTGTGGAATACATTTCTTTATTTTCCAAACGTAAAATGAAAATGAAAAATGAAAATCGATAAAACAGAGTACCGTTTTGATATCCCAGAGAACGCAGATTTAACAAATTCTGGCAAATCGAACTAAATGAATAACAATTGAAATCACGTATATTTTCTTTAATTTCAGGTAAAAGATTTGGTCTAATCACAGTGAGGCATGCGCTGTCGCATCTAGTATTAAACTACAAGTTCCAATCCCTGCCCGATGCGCCGAAACCCAACGAAGTGGAACTAGAAAAATATGGCATTCTTATGACACCCCTTAACGACGTTTATATTAAATTCATGCCCAGACACTGAATCTATTATTATTATTTAAGATTTTTTTTATAATATAGTATAATAATGTTTTTTAATAATTTTATAAAGTGATAATATACTGTAGTTGTAAATGAAGTTGTCGAGTTGACAATTCTAAAATGAAATATAAAATTAATGTTTTTTGTTTAATGATGTTTTAATTATTTTTTAGATTCCAATTAAACCCTTACTTTTTTTACTGTACCTCACTTCGTTTTTAACAGTGATAGAGAAATGTTATAATAGACTAGCTGTGCCCCGCGGTCCTACCCGCGTTGTTCATGTTCGTGCGGCAATACCGGGTTAAAAGTGTCCTTTGTGTTAAATCAGTATATAGGTTATACATACCAAATTTCAACTCAATCTGTTTAGCCGTTTTTGCGTGAAAGAATAACAAACATACATCTATACATAAATTCTCACAAACTCACATTTATAATATTAGTAGAATAGGATATTAGAAGTATAAGGGTAGGTACCACCTTTTAAATAGTCCCCTTTAAAAAGCCAATATCTAGGAATTACATCCCATTCTAAGACATTCCAGGACAGGTTCCAGGGGACGCAGTATTAATGTTTCATTCATTTTTATCTCATCCTTTACTACAGTAAGAGAGGGAAGGAAGACAGAAAAGGGTATATGTGACTACCCTCTCTTTCTAAACGTCACAAACGCAAGTCCCCTAACTTTTCGAGGATCTGTTAAAGGAGGTGTAAGTATAATCATTGGTGCTGTTAGTACCCTATACAAAGGCACAGCAAATGCTAATCTTTTTTTTTATTTAATTTGCATTGCTAGCTGGCATGCCCACCTCCTGGCTCCTACCTTTTTTTCCTCTATCTAGGAACCATCTTTGTATTATATATAACTAGCGACCCGCTCCTGCTTCGCACGGGTGCAACTACAGAATGTCCTCATACACAAGTCACAACGTTCACAGCTTTTTTGTCAACCCGGCCGGCCGCAGGTCGGTACGGCCGCGGCGCCGCAACAACTACGTCCCTGCATTTTAAATTTGTAATATCTTCGGAACGATTCACTTAAATTACATGCTGTAAAAAGCATATTGATCTATAGTAAATGCACAATTTATTTAAGGTTCTTAATTGGATAAGGATTGTAGATGTATAGTTTAAAATCCCGTCGAAAATAACCATTTTTTTAGTAAAGGATTAAAAATGGTTATGGTGGGTTATCCCTAAGCGATAGACATATGCCATCGCGGAGTTGTTTGTAGAACTTTTTAAGGTAGACAATACTGTAGTACACTATTTTGGTCTATCTCGTAGGGTTTAGCCAGCGTTTGCAATATAAGCGCAAAAATTGGGTTTATTTACGACATCACATTAGAAACCTCTAAATTTATCAATCTTTCTCTACTATATTATGCATGTATTGTGCATAAAAACCTTCCTTAAAAATTACTCTATCTATTAAAAAAAACTGTATCATAATCCGTTGCGTAGTTTTAAAGATCTAAGCATACATAGGGACAGACAGACAGCGATAGCGACTTTGTTTTATACTATATAATGATGATTATATAGAGATTATGGAAATCTATTCATCTGTTCTCGAGTTATGGACGTAACAACACATTTGACGTTTCATTTTTATATTATAGATTTAAAAATAAACCTTTAAGTCTAGTGTCTTGTTTCAATGTATGTACATATTCTGTAATAAATGTTGCTTAATTTCTTTCTTATATTCTTACTTAAACGATCGTGCAACAAATCTAATTGCTCTTTGCTCAATGACAGTCGACGTCAACAGATGCAAATTTGATTGCGAGATTCGTATCGTAAATTGATAAAAATTATAATAATCATTATTATTTACCATTGAAATTTGAAAAATACATTTGCTTTGAACTACATACATGGTAATACCCTTTCTGTATAATATATAATAACTAGAGATGCCCCGAATATTCGGCATCTATTTGGTATTCGGCCTATTCGGCCATTTTTTTCGCTATTCGGTATTCGGCCGAATAGTACGTAGGTACTATTCGGCCGAATACCGAATAACATCTCCGTTCTTTTGTGAGTAGGTACCTATTTACAAATAGGTACAGTACAACAACAAGGTTAGTATGTACGTAGTTTAATACATAACCAGTTAACAAACAAACTATTTCGAAATTATTAAATTAACCTTACGTTTTACGTTTTTCTTTCCTTCTCCGCCTCTTGAGA
>JADANM010002527.1:8795770-8808517 GCA_026213755.1 Eurema hecabe
GAATTCTTAAACAGGTTCTCCTTTTTCCCAAAATGGGCGACAAATTATTTCATAAAAATGTTCCGGCTCGTATCGGCTCAGAGGAAAAGTGAAAACAGAAATATTCACGATCCTAAGGACTTGCTGGACGCTCTCTTAAAATTGAAGGAGGAGTCTGACAAAAACAATGAAGGTAATATAAAAGTTTATTTACAGCTCAACTCTCCTTACCCGTACCTAAAGATAAATGTCCAACAATTTTGTGCGCTATCTAACTAGATGGCAACTGCCATAACCCAAGCTTTGCTTAGCTTTAGTGGGACTAGATGACGGAATAAATATTCGTAAATGCATACGATATTATATAATAATAAGTACCTAGTAAATAATATTACATTTCAAAGACTTAATGACAATAATTAATTATAATATTATTTTATAGGTATAACAGAAGACACTATTGTGGCTCAGGCAGCCATTTTCTTGTTGGGAGGTTTCGAAACATCGGGATCTGCTTTAAGTTTCGCATTGTATGAGCTAGCGTTACAGCCGGATATACAAGTAAGACTATATCTATATTTATTTAATGTGAAAGTCATATATATTATAATTATTAAACTACACTCGGTACACATATTCGGGGACTGATCAAATTTGACGACAGTCGAGGGCAATTTTTATTTTTTGAATATTGAAATGACAAAAATATGAAGAGACGTTCTTAAACACTACGTTCAGTCAGAATTATTTATTAAATCTAGATATTTTGTTCTGTGGCAAATACACAGCCGCGCCAGCGAACTTCATTCAAACAAAAGAAAAGAAAGAAATAGACTCAATACATTTAGCAACACTTCGTTCGAATCGTTTTAATATTACGTCATAACTCATATTACGGGTAGGCAAACATAGAATAGAATAGTAGAATTAAATACTATTATATTAAATTAATGTTTTAGGATAAGCTGTATGAAGAGATATTGGAGGTAAAAGCGCAATCAGAAAATGGTTTCCTAGAGATAGCTAAGCTTGCTGACGCGCCTTATCTCAACAGTTTCATAAAAGGTTTGATATGCTTACATGTTAACTCGAACAATAGGATAAAACCAAAAGGAAGAGAAGGCTCCGGAAATCGGAATATAAGAGTCCAGTTGATACTCTAAAAGATTCTACTAATATAAAAAGCACACAACCTACTACCTATCTACTACTACTACCTACTACACCTACTTTCAACTTAGCATCTTTTTACTTTGACAATTACCGATTTGTGAAAATCGAAAAAAAATTTGCTAAAAGCGCTTGTGATTCCCATTCAATTTAAGTATTAACTAACCATGACCAAAACTTCCAGAAACTCTCCGAAAGTATCCGCCCATGGGATGGATAGATAGAATCGCAATAAAAGATTACAAAATCGATGATAATCTGACGATACCAGAGGGAACGCCAGTATATGTAAATGCGATAGGAATGCATTATGACGAAGATTTCTTCCCGGAGCCTATGAAATTCGACGCAGAAAGATTTTTGCCAGAAAGGGAGAAGGATATTAAACCTTTCACATATTTGCCATTTGGGGAGGGACCTAGAAATTGTGTTGGTAAGTAAATTAATAACACAGACTTCAAATGAGAAATAAGGTATTTTAATTTGTTGCAATAATTGGAGAGGTACCGTACCTATTGAATTACCTATTATTACACTGTTTTCAAGTTCATGTGATAGATGCATTTAGATGTATCGAAGTTTCTACAGTTTTTACTGATATAATAATATGTAATAATATCCAAAGACTATTCAATTGAAATTAACATAGTAATGATACAAGTGAGATATTTTATTATTGCAACGATAAACTTACTAATATTATGTTGTAGATCATTGTTATAGAGATGAATTAATTAGTAGGTAAAATAACAATTGACTTCTTCGTTTCAGGTAAAAGATTCGGGCAAATATCAATTCGACATGCGTTTTCTCAATTAGTGTTAAATTATAAATTTAGTCCCTTGCCCAACACACCGAAACCACACGAGGTGGAATTTGAGAAACGTGGCCTCTTTTTGGTCCCAGGACAACAACTCTATGTGAACTTTATTCCGAGAAATTAATTTTAAGAAATGTTTTATCTCATATAACTTTAATAATTTTGTCTTTGCCCTGGGGTGTCGGCGATCAAAGATAAATTCCTATTACTATTATAAAGGCGAAAGTTTGTAAGTATGGTTGTATGGATGTATGGATGTATGGATGTATGGATGTTTGTTGCTCTTTCACGTAAAAACTACTGAATGGATTTGAATGAAACTTTACCACAATATAGCTTATACATCAGAATAACACATAGGCTACAATTTTTTGAGGATTGTAAGGGAGGAAAGGGAGGGTCACAGTTTATATGAAAGTCCACGCGAACGGAGTCGCGGGCAATAGCTAGTTACTAATAAAGGCTATCATCGACCTTAAAAAAAAACTGCGGTCAAGGCGATCAGGGAGATCAGGGAGACTCGCGTCAGACCCAGACAGAAAAATGTCGTCAGGAGTACAAATACTTCACTAATTATGAAATTATTGGAGGCCTTTTATCTTACCCCTAGTAATTAAACTTAAACTTTTTTCTATTGTGAAATAAAATAAAGAGCTGGAATTGCATTATCTATCTTATTTGAAAATTCCCATTACTTATTATTAATAATTATTATCTTGATAATAAAATAGCGACCACTAATGTGTTATATGCTGAATCCTGCTAATTATATTTATTCTCATAGACGTATAACGACTCAGAGCCATAATACCTTACATTAGTAATTGACAGTCCGCGTAATTGAAGGCAGGAGCCCAGAGCAGGGCCGCGCCAACCCCCGGCAGCGCCTGTGTGCCTTTTTTTTAACGAATATTATAAATATTGAGAGACTTGTTAATTAAACTTAATAGGTATATTATGTTTTGTTGTTTACAAGGCCTTTGCTCTGCCTCATGTACATACTTTATCGTTACTTCACAGCAAAAAAAAAAAATAATAATTTAATAATAATAATAAAAATTAATAAATAATAAAAGTATCATATAGGTTAATTTAATAATATAATGGCTCAATCATTTCTGACTGGACCAAAAACTATGGCCTTCGTTTAAATCCCACCAAATCCCAAGCCATTATATGTCTGTCTCTTATAGTAAAAAATACCTCCCGATGGATTAGCAGTACGAAGCTTTCTGATTGTATTTGTATTCTCTTACGGTTATAACACTCTTAGACATCCATAAAAAATCAACATGAGTAACTATTCCATAAATAAGAACTATAGAAATCGGTATAAAAACATCAAAGTTATACACTAAATACTCTATAAGGATTATTAAAAAAGAAAGCTTAAAATGTGTTTACAGTTAATACATAGATATGACATCATCTCTTATTTAATCAACGTGTTGTATACGTAAAGATAAAAGATAACTTTGATCTTCAGACTTTTGACAAATGTGCTGTGACGATAGAGGAAAATATAAAAGGGTCTTAAGCTCCGTACTCACATACGGTATTACTCGATAGTTTTACTCGAAGTCGAGTAAAAATCAACGTGTGGACCGCAAAACTCACAGTTCGAAGGCTCGCACCGAGCCGGCTCGATGGAATTAAATTAAAGTAATTTCCTTCGCACCTACTCGAAGCGAGCCGTCGAGCTTGACTCGAGCGTGTGTACATGACCGCGAGTGGCGCGTGTCGAGCGTCAGTCCGCTATTGTTTTTTGTGAGACTTGCTAAATACAGCCACCGTCTCCTTTGTTGCAAAGACATCCTTTGGCTCGAACGGTTCGGTGAATACTGAACAACGCGCATCACTCGATAGATCAATGCTCAATGTGTGGACGAAAGCGCATGCCATGGGTTTTACTCGACAGTTTAGCTCGATCGAGTAAAACTGTATGTGAGTACGGAGCTATACACATACACATGTTAAGGTACTACAACTTATATAAAAATAAACCACAAATGACTCTTTGTTTGAATATGTTTTTATAAACAAATCCAATTACTGAAATAGAAGATTCAAATATTGAATTTCTATAAAAATTTTATATTTTCACATTAATTTGTTTAAGAATGTCTCTTTCTGTGGACTGTTCTGATTCTGTTTATTTGAAGGGCCCATGTTTTACTTACGTAGGCAAAACGTACTGGCCATAAAAATGTTTATAATATTTATCTAAGGTATAGTATATTAAAACTTCAGTGTTTGGACATAGACTAAAGACATTTATTCATAGATTGCATAAGATGGTCAACACAATAGACATAGATAGACAATAGTTACACAGGATGTATACTAGATGCCGCTACTTATAACATTATTTAGTTATAAATTAACATAGTAAAGTGTGAATAAATAAATATTTAGACAAATAATATTTTTATTTCATACATCTCTTGAGGTTGCAGGCATTTAAATTTCAGTTTTCTATACGAATCTTTGTATTAAGTTATTATTTTATACCATCAATAAGGTCAACCGTATCACAAAAATGTATGTTTCATGCATAATATAGAAAGAAAGAAAGCAGTCATACAGTGTATTGTGTAAAACATAAATTTGTTCAAAAAATGGTATTATGTTTAAGCCTCATAAAATTTCTTGTGCTGACAAGTGATGCATATTATTGTGTACTTTTGTCTGCTAATGAAAATAATTCTAAATTTTTATCTAATTATATTTTCAGCAAACGTAAGTACCGAACTGTGGATTCGGTGAAACTGTGAGCACTGTAGCGAAATTCTTCGCAAACTTCAAGAAAGAAGCGCAAAGAAAATACCTCATAAATTTATAAAATACCTTTATATATGTCACCGGAAAATAACAAGAAGAGCAAATTTATAAATTTCCTAGGAAATTTATAAACCTTCGTAGGATTCTAAACGAGAGATAAATTGTATTATTTTTCGGCCACATTTTCGCAAATTTATCAATTTGCAACGTCTCGTGGTAAATTAATCAACTAACGGCGAAACATTCATAAGGTTCTAAATGGTTCGACCAATCACAGAAAAGCTTTTAATTTTAAGCTTTTTTAAAATACGGAAAATAACACACTGCTCTCTGATTGGTCGATGTTGACAGTTATTCAACCAAACAGAGCGCACATGACGTTTGTTTATTGCTTACTTATTATTTTACGCGTAAGATCGGTAAATTTATAAATTTGCGAAAATGTGGCCGTAAAATAATACAATTTGTCTCTCGTTTAGAATAGTACGAAGGTTTGCTGTTCTTGTTATTTTCCGGTGACATATACATTATAATAAGCTATTGTTTTGTTGTTTTATTTTTACATTGACAATCACACAATCACAGTGGGCTCACATGGCCTTATAAAAAATAACAAAATGCCATTTAATCCTCATGATTTTTTAAAGTTTATTCTCAGCGCTTACCAATTACAAAGCATAGTGCGACATTTCGATCAATGTCAAATTTAAGAAAAACATTGTTCATTTTCTGTCACTGCACATGTAATTGCACGCATCTAAAGAAAGAACTTAGTACTTTTGAGTGCTCGATATATGAATAAAGAAAGCTGTAGTTGAAACATTCAACATAAAGCATTATGCCGCATAATGCGCTCTAGTGCTATTATTGGAAAACGCTGACTCTGTTCAAGTTTTAATGCTTGTTACTTACATACAAAACTACTATGATGGGAGAAATACGTTAAACGATATATTACTAATTAAATCATATCCTTAATACTAATTTCTCGGTAAAAAGTTGACATAGAGGTCTTGCCCTGGGACTAAAAATAGTCCACGTTTCTCAAACTCCACCTCGTGTGGTTTGGGTGCGTTGGGTAAGGGACTAAATTTGTAATTCAACACTAAATGAGAAACCGCATGGCGCATTGATATTTGCCCAAATCTTTTACCTGAAACGAACAAGTCAATTATTATAAAACTAATAAATTAATTTCCGTAATAATAATCTTAAAGATTACAGCACTGATAATCACATCTTTGTTAATATAAAATTGAATATAGTCTAAAAATTAATTCAGTCCACTATATTATCTATAGAAAATTTTATTTTCATATAAATTATAATTAATAGTTATAATTTCAAAATTGCAAAATATACAGGTGGATATCTCTTAAAGTATTCAATGAAATTCTAAATAAATCCATTAAAATTCTATAGGTTTGAACTCAAATAATCTTTAAAGTATTGTTTATGGCAACAATTAAAAAAAAAGTCTTATTTATAGTCTGTGATACTGATCGACGCACCAACACAATTTCTAGGTCCCTCCCCAAACGGCAGATATGTGAACGGTTTAATATCCTTTTCCCTTTCTGGCAAAAATCTTTCAGCGTCAAATTTCGTAGGCTCTGGGAAGAAATCTTCATCGTAATGCATTCCTACAGCATTTACATATACCGGTGTTCCCGCTTTTACCGTCAAATTATCGTCGATTTTACAATCTTTTAATGCAACTCTATCTATCCAACCCATTGGCGGATACTTTCGGAGAGTTTCTGGAATGTTTGATCATTATTAGTAAATACAAATTTAACATTAATTATAAGCGCTTTTTTAGTCATTATTATAGCGAAATAGCGCGTCTCTAAGGCCAGGCTCGCACTAGGAGTATTTCGCCGCGCGGCAGATAACTGCAGCGGCATTGTACCGTGCGGCGAACCAAATGAAAATCTGTAAACTCGCGCACTACGGCTTATTGCTGCGACAAAATTATCAGTTTTAAAATGGATTTAGTAGAAGGAACTTGTATTTGCGCTTTGATAATTAATTAGACCTAGAAAAAAGAAAAAACGATTTAAGATTAAACGACCGACAGTTTATAAAATATTTATCGAACTTAATGATTACCCTGACAAGTTCTACAAATATTCATAAAGAGAGTTATTACGAACTTTTAAATTTAGTTGGACCATCTAGAACAATGTACCTAAGTACTTATATTCCGGAGCGTTCTTCTAATTTTGTTTATTTTTTATTTTTTATTTTTAAAATCATACCTTTTATGAAACTATTGATGTACGGCGCGTCAGCAAGTTTAGCGATCTCTAAGTATCCATTTTCTGTGCGCGCTTTTACCTCTAATATCTCTTCGTACAGCTTATCCTAAAAAATATTTGAATTGCATAAATCTTTTTTTTTAAATAGGGATACACAGCACATTTACATATTAAGTAAATAGCAAATTAGTGCGAAATTTTACGCAAAAACACCCTAATTAGGACATTGGTGGCACAGGCCGGTCTTATGTTTATTTACATCTACGCGCAACTGACAAAACTATTTGTTTTTTCTTATTGGTTTAATCATTTAACTCTTTTGTATCGTCTTGACTTGTAACTTGTAAAATGAAAGATGTGTGCTGCCGCTGCTGTGCGGTATTCATCATTTGTAGGTGTAAAACATATTTGAAATATAATATCATTGGATACACATATGAATTATGATGAATTAATTAGCAAAAAACTCAAAATCAATCATTTGCTAGAGTTGATTTTTTATCGTATTTTATGTTTTATAAAAAAAAAAACTGATTAGGTAATTTACGTCTACACGCAATGTGCCGTAATACTTAACGATACATCAGTGTTGCTATAATATGTACTGAGGTCTAGTTGAATAAAGATATAATTGATTTTGACTCTAAACAAGTACAGATATAGTCATACTTGTACTTCCGGTAGAAATGCTAGCTCATACAATGCGAAGCTTAAAGCAGATCCCGAAGTTTCGAAACCTCCCAACAAGAAAATCGCTGCCTGAGCTACAATTACATCTTCTGTTATACCTGTGAAATAAAATTATGATTAAATTATTAAGTGTTCTGAATTAATATTATCTTTATACAAAATTTATTGTTTTTCATTTTTACAAATATGGTACTACAGGTGTATCTGAATAAATTTATGTCCGAGGCTGACAAGGATGAAGGGTAATATTCTCTAAGACAAATTTTTTTAAACATACCGTAAAATTTAAGATCTAAGTAAAAATAACAGTGTGATAAAGTTTTAAGATTACTTTAGTAGAACAAAATCAAACAAATTCATGGAAAATCGCAAATACTGGCAATACCAGTTATAAGGAAAATTAAGGTGTAATATCATTTTAAAATTACCTTCATTGTTCTTATCAGACTCCTCTTTCAATTTTATGAGAGCGTCCAGCAAGTCCTTTGGATCGTTTGTATTTCTGTTTTGACTTTTCCTCTGAGCTGATACCAGTCTGAACACTTTTGTGAAATAATTTGTCGACCATTTTGGGAAAAACGAGAACCTGTTTACGATAATTTAGTAAAATTTAGTTGAGTAGGAAAATTCAAAATTAGTGTTCCTAATATATATAAATGGTAAGTCTGTTTGTTATTTTTGTCATTTTGCATTCGGCGTTTCAGTGTCTCATTTCAGCCATGTCTCTCTAATAATTTTACGTGACAGTAAAAGACCTTGATAAAAAATTTGACATGCGATGAAAGATTTTAAACTGGCAGACAAAACGAGACTTCGTTCACGCTGTACTAATCCTACCCTATTTGGGTAGAGGGATATCTATTATGCTCATAATAATAAAACCTTGTAAGGTATAGTTAGGCCTTTTTTTCTCTTACATCTAGTTTTCTACAAAAGAAGAATTATGTAAATCGGTTCAGCTGTTACTCTTACCAAGTTTTAATCTTACCAAGACATTTTGCGATTCATTTTTATATAATATGAGATATACAATGTTTCAGCCTGTCTCTTCCCTGCTTACCTGAAAACATCAACAAGTTCTGGCCAAAAGAATACGCTGCTCCAACAGATGCCTCTATACAGGTCGAAGGTCATAAAAGCCTTAGTAACAGTCCTCATAGGGTCATCGCCCGTGAGGGTTGCGTTCGTCTCAACCCCAAAAGCGGCCGTGCCTATGACGTCTGTTGTATAATCTGTGAATAGGATCTGAAACAAATTAAACAAAGCATGTGCCCACGTTGGTCTGCTGATTTTCATAATAATATGATATACCTTACTAACTTCAATCCGGCCAACTTATCATAATATTTATCATAATTAATTAAAATATTAATAACGTCCGAAAAATACATTTTAAACGCATTAATTTTGACAGCTACGTGACGCTTTGATTTTTTTTAAAGTAGGTAAAAACTTTTATTACGTTTATTAATACTCTTTAGTAGTAGTAGTTGGAACATAAAAATATGTCCAAATTTTATATTAAAACTACAAAAGGTCAAAAAAACTATATAATTACGTCAAAATACTTACCCTAAGGCTAATTTCACTCGGTTTCTGCGTGTTCTTAATACGTTCAATAAGTTGGCTGGCTTTCTTATCTACAAGAGGCTGTAATGCTCTCAATTTAGACGCGGTAAAAATGTTCGTCAAGCGACGTCTCACTGATGACCATAGCGGATCCTATGAGAGGAATATTTGTTTAATTATTATTAGCTATTATGTAGCTGGCCTGTAGCGACGTAGAACCTTATACCTTATACAAGTCTACGACCCATTTTAAAGTTTTAAATTCAGCTGTTTTTGAATTATGGACTAGCAACACTACACACACTAAGAATATTTATATATTTTTTATCATTAGAATAACTTAATATCACTCTATTTGCAATTCGAATCTTATTATTTTTAATAGTATGTAATAATACGAATAATCGTACTATCGCTACCTATTATGCCTATTTCATGCACATTTTCCTGGTGTGTGTCTGCACGTACTTATGCACTGTGACTCACGTGCTTATTTTGATTTAAATGTCCAATTAAAACAATGCATTCTTTAATTTAAATCATATGATTCTATGATACTCAACAATTCCGTATTTTTCCTCATACATTGAGGAAATTGAACTCCTTTGTTATTAGAGTCTAAGGTAAATAATAAAATAAGTAGTACCGTAGATAAACCAGCATACAATCAGATTCCGTTTTTGATCATTTTTGGGTGAGTCTGGACCTACTAATAGAAAATTGTAAAAACAACGATAAGGCTTACATTGGTCGTGAATATATTAAGCCCTCCAATAGGATCCGTGGAGCCAGAACTCAGGAATCTGTCCCTAAAGCTCGCAAAGTCTTTCACTAAGATGTTCTTTGCCAGCTCGGGTGAGTTGACGATCAGCGTCGGCCGCCAGAACCACCACGCGCCAAAGTATGGCGCTTTGAAATGTTGATAGTTATTAATCATCCATCTGCCCTGTGGAGTAAGGAAACTTCCTTAAGGGGTCATAAAGGCATTGCAATGATAAAAAGAGACGTATTAGGTGCCTAGTTTAATGGCAATTGGCAATGCACGTATTTTTCAGTAGTCATCATTTTTCAACATTTTTGGTCTGATATATATTTTCTCATCAAACACTTCTCACACTCAAATTCAGTTCAGTAGACCCATAAGGTTCTAAGTATAATAATACAATATAAGTGTTATAAGTGACCAGCCCTGGCTTCGGCACCATATATGATAAGATGTTCTATACATACAAACCTTCCTATTTAATCATTCTATCTATTTGAAAAACACATGAGAAACGATAGCGTAGTTTTCAAGATTTAAACATACATCGGGCTATAGGAACAGAGAAAGCGTCTATGTTTTATACGATTTAGTGATTTACTTATCACGTTATAGATTTATTACTGCCGCTTTTGTTAGACTATAGCTAATAAAATAGGTTATAACTTACAGGGTTCATTCGCTGTAAAAAGGTCAGGCTGCCCATTACAGGGTGGGGTGGTAAATGCGGAACCCCGCGGTCTGCCCAGTAACTCTTGACCTGCTTCCATCGCTGGTAAAGCCATGTAAATACACATAGTGCTGCTATACCGAGAAGGTTCACAAACATCCTGCAACATGTATTTATTTATTACACTTTGTTATAGTGAAAGTCTAGTCTAGATAGTCTCATAGTAAAGATTTGACCATTTATCTTGTCACGGTCAATTAGTAAACAACGTAAGATTATAAAATATGTATCTCGGAAATTTTAAACTTTTGATCGATGATAGATCAACTTACTTATTGCATATAAACATAAAATTATTTTAAGATATATTGTAATTTATCATAGCGGATCCGCTACATTATAAAACATAAGTTTAAGTAGCCAATGTTTTTGAAGTTGAAAAAAACTCGTATTTACGATAGCCTTTGGTTTATCTGAACAATGTCAAGATTAATATTTAACCTATTCCGAGTTTCGTTCAACAACGAATAAAATTATATAAGATTACAGCTCATCAAAGGCAATCTGTTCAAGTTTTTAAAAAATGATTAAACAACTGACTAATTCGCATAACCTTGCTAGATTGGTTTAAAAAAGAAAAAACATTCAATCTGAGTTTAGTAAATCCTTGAAAGTATGTAGGTACCAACTTACTAAATCTCTCAGGAAGTAGTATTAAGTTTTCGAAAGAGAAAGAAAGTCTAATTTCAGGTCCAGGTCAGAAGCAGGTACTCTCTTTATAAACGCAAATAAGCATTTCTCGCTGATTGTGTGTAAGCACTATCGAAATCCTAAAATCAGTGATAACTTTACCCCGTCGATGTGTAATTATTAATTAACAATCTTAAACTTAATATAATAATATTTTGTTCCAATTATCACGTTTATAAAATCTAAAAAATCTGCATCAAAGTCCATGATACAATATCACATTCACGATCTGTCATTAAACCGATAATTCCAAATAAATAAAAGATTATAGCTTATAATATCTATGTAAATGCATTTTTGTATATACTTATTATTACTAGTCTACGCAGTTTACTTATGGTACAACTTAACTGTTACTTTCCTACTGGCAGAACTTTTCTTTCGTTTTCATCGAAGAGTTACAAAAAATCCTACATCCATAGAATAATAACGGCAACAAACGCAATATGAAGCACGCAAAGGAAAAACATTTCAAAGTAAAAATCGCAAAATGTGATAAGTCTCAAATCATAATCGCAGATTAGAACTCGATGCATTAGTAGCGATAAAATATATTAAATAGAAAAGAGAAAATGTAAGTAAAAAGATAAAACTTTGAAAAAATATCACAACAAAATACCATTTGTTTTTTTATGTATATTTGAGTCATTAAATCTGCATCAAATTATATGATACTATATCACATAAATAATTATAAAAATTTTTATAAGTACGATAATCACGTATATATCTATAAATCTTATCAATTTCGACACCACGTGAATGCAGTTTCCTGTATATAATGTGCTATATCAACAATCTGAGCATTATGATAATATTTTATATCAACAATCGCAAAGAAAACATCTAATGTTTGTCGTTCGTCTGGACCACCCATTACACTTATAATATGATGAGATAATCTAGTTTCATGTTTAAGGTCTCTACCCGTGACCGTGCTATGAACGTATCAGACACGTCAAGCAACACGATACGCTCTACTACGCCCACTGGAGCGTATCAAAGTCCTATGTATCGACAATTCTTGTCGGTCCGTGCATGACACGCGACGGTGCTGGTCGGTAACGGAACGGGCATGCGCTCATACTTTCCATAAAGATAATATTTTTTTGCTTGACACGTTCATAGCACGGTCATAGTGTGATACTGTGTAGTGGGCAGAGACCTTTATTTATAATATGTACCCACTTGTTTAAAAAAATGGGTAAAAATTAAGTTTAACGGTTATATTTTTTGTGCACTGAAAACTAGAGAAAAAAATAGTTACTCGTATGTTAGACTAAAATAAAAACAT
>JADANM010002527.1:8808617-8824406 GCA_026213755.1 Eurema hecabe
ATTAACCTTACGTTTTACGTTTTTCTTTCCTTCTCCGCCTCTTGAGAGCTTGATGCTACATAACAAACTCTGGGCGACTTTATTATTTTAACTACAAATCTCAAAATATTATTATATGGGCGATTTTTTATTAACTGGTGTCCTTTTATAAGCCATTTGACGAAAAACAATTAAAAATGAACTAAGAAACAAACTTCTTATCAAAACAGTAATTAAGTTTCACTTTACGTATTATTTATACACTAACAAAGCGCTCCGTGACCCGATTTACTCGCAAATGAAACAAATAGAAAACAATATTTGCTTGCACCCCGCCCCGCACCCACGCCATCTTCGCCTGCCGCGTGAACGCAGCGAGAAAAACGCATTAACTTCGCGCCGAATATTCGGTGCTTCGGCCGACAGCGTTGCCGAATATTCGGTATTCGGTATTCGGCCAATTCACTATTCGTGGCATCTCTAATAATAACCCTAAATAATCACCCTGTCTGTCTTTCACGCCTAAAACTGAAAAAGTATGATGATGAAATTTTGGGCCAATATTATTTAAGACTTGGAATGGTAGATATAATATTTATATAAAACTATTTATCACGATAAAATTGGTTGATAACATGAAATTCAGGGTTTAAAAAAATTAAAAGTATTATTAAGGAATTTGTTTCATTTTTTATGTAAAAAAAAAATTATAAACACCAAAATGATTACAGCAATTCAGGCGTTACAACAGATAAGATGTACATAATATCCTAGCGACCCGCCCCGGCTTCGCTCGCATATATTATACACTAGCTGTTGCCCGCGACTCCGAGCCTATGAATTATCTCAGGCTCTACACCATCTGTGTACCAAATTTCATTACAATCGGTTCAGTAATTTAGCGTGAAATTCAGTAATTAAGAGTGAAAAGACAGACAGACAGACCGACAGATAAAGTTACTTTCGCATTTATAATATAAGTAGAGATAAAAACCTTCCTCTTAATTGACTCTATATCGGTTGCGTAGTTAAATATTTAAGCATACATATATGGACAGAGAAAGCGACTTTGTTTTATACTGTGTAGTGATTATAGATAGTCCTTTGCCTCAACAATATATACGAACGAACATATCGGATTAAACTTGGCAATTCACCGCATCGCACTGCGCTGATAATTGATAAATATATTGTATATATATCTTCAATGTCATTAAAACTTTACTTAGTGTAGATCTCGACGCTAGTGAGTTGTATCGGAACATACGTTGGACATTGAGTGAGTTTTTACGTTTATCAGATAATATAGTGATTAATTCTATACGTGGATGTCTTAAAGATTTAATTTAGACTGAGTTATAGAGAGATAAGGAATTATATTTTTGTAGATAAGCAAAGAATTACCAAACTATCATAATATTATGTCATTCTAGAACAATGTTATTGTTTTTTGTGTATAAAGCTGTGTCCCGCGGTTTTGCAAGACGGAAACAATTAATTATTTTATTTATTACTAGCTGACCCGTGCCCACATCGTTGGGCATAATGTTAACAACCCTTTTCGGTTTTTTATATAGCCTATGACACTCAGCAATAATGTAGCTTTCTATTGGTGAAAGGATTTTTAAAATCGGTTCAGTAGATCCCGAGTGTTCTGGACAGTACTTGGACATTCCTTTATTTTTCTAAAATAAATGATAACTTAAGTTACTCCTCGCTAAAGGTCCTATCGAAAAAAAATCGATTACGCCATTTCATAGATTAGCCGGAAAAATTAGTCAGACGAATCAGTCAAAAGTCAGGCAGACAAATATTAAAAAAAAATGTATTTTTGACTTTTGATTTTGACTAAATTGGTGTGTGTACGGTATGTATACTTATATGCATCTACAAAAAAGCGGCGATTTCAATATTACAAACAGACACTCCAATTTTATTTATATTTATAGATGCTTTTTTATTATACATTGTATGTCTATATTTAAATAATTTATAAGCAGCAATAAGGAAAACGACAACAAATACTGTTGTGTATCTACTTGTTGTGTACTACTAATAAATAATTGTATATTGATGTCAAGATGATTTCTTGCTTATTGTATAAATATAAATATAGCTTTATTACATGGTATAAAACAAAGTAGCTTTCTTCTGTCTGCTTCTGTGTATGTTTAAATCGTAAAACTGCGCAACCGATTTTTATGCGTTTTTTTTATCAGATAGAGTGTATCAAGAGGAAGGTTTCTGCGTATAATACATGTATAAACGCGGGTAAAACCGGGGAGCCCGGCTAGTTAAAGATAACCAACAATATAAACTACATAAATAAATTCCACTAATAACCTCCTTCCTAATATTATAAACTAGCTGTTGCTTGCGACTTCGTCCCCGTTGATTTGTTTTTCCATTATTTCTTCGCTCCTATTAGTCGCAGCGTGATGTTATGTAGCCTAAAGCCTTCCTCGATAAATTGTCTATTCAATAAAAAAATATTTTTTCAATTCGAACCAGTAGTTCCTGAGATTAGCGCGTTCAAACAAACAAACTCTTCAGCTTTATATATTAGTATATATAGATGTGACTGTAGCGATGTTTCTTACACTTCCAGACAACAACTTCTGGACCGATCATCGTGAAATTTTGTACACATATTCGTGGAGGTATCGGAAGGAACATTGGCTATTTTTTTCCCGATATTTATTTAATTGATTTAATGCGAGCGAAGCCGTAGATAAAAGATAAAATTCACAATTAATTGAGTATGGGTGTTAAGATGATTTCTTTCTTTTTATCTTTTTTTTTATAACATAGGGGGCAAACGAGCAGGCGAGCCACCTGATGGAAAGTGGTCATCGCCCATCAACACTCGCAGAGCTTGACAACTCTGGAGTGGGTTGCCGATCTAAATCTTAATATAGCTCTAAAGATAGACAACAATATATAATAATAATTATATACTACGTATTAAGTAAAATTAAGTGTTACATTATACATTTTAAAGTGACCTCATTGACATCAACCATGATAGTACTGGCAAATTTCGCAGAGTTTTAATTAATAATTTAAGAAATAATTAATTAATTATATTTGTGGCGGCATTTGTAAATATTGTCTATTATTCTCTATATTTAATGTACGCCACGTTAATCGATTTTCATCAAACATGTCTAAGAGCACTCACCCGTAAAACACCTGAAATCGGTTCATTCGTTCGGGAGCTATGATATGATGAGACGGACAGACAGACACGTCAAGCTTATAACCCCTTTTTTCGTCAGGGGTTAAAAATATTAAGTTATAGTCAAACAACCGTCGAAAATGCGTCGCGTGATGTTCGTTTTTTATGCCTAAATAGATTTTAATGATAACTACAGTCCAAACTACAATATAATCACAAAAAAGGTTTTTGTCGTATTCATACGTAGATAAAAATAAATATTATATAATAATTTCTAATCTACCTAATTCATCTAATGCCCAACCTGTATAAATAGCTAGTATAAGTGTATTACATGATGAAAATAAATATTATATAATAATATCTAATCTTAATTCGTTTAACGCCTAATCTATAATATAAGTAATAAGTATATTAATTAATGAAGCAAAGTCTGAACAGTCTCCGAACTCCACCTTGGTATTTTTTTTGTTCTATGAAGTGGTGAGACGAGCCGGACGCCCTCCTGATGGTAAGAGAAACGCCAGCCCATTACCAATGTAGTGCTACCCAGAACTTTGCTCCGGGCAAGGGTGCAATACATCGACGTTCCCCACTTTGAGTCATAAGATGTTAAGTCTCATTAGCCCAGTAATCACGCTGGCTACAGTGCCCTTCAGACATATATGGTTTTATTTAGCTCGTACAAGAGTAATACAAGAATAGTTAATAGTTTAGTTTTTATTTTAATAGTTTTATAATCTAGTTTTCAGTGCACATAAAATAGACATAAACTTAAAGGTTTTTTACCTATTTTTTTAAATAAGTGGGTACGAATTATAAATAAACATTAAACTAAATTATGTCATCATATTATAAGCGTAATGGGCGGGCCAGACGAACGACAAACATTAGATATTTTCTTTGCGAATGTTGATTTAAAATATTATCAGATTGTTGATATAACACATTATATAAAGAAAACTGCATTCACGTGTTGTCGAAATTGATAAGATTCAGGTATAGATATAACATTCGTTATTATCGTAGTTATAAAACTTGTTATAATTAATTATTTAATTTGGTATCATATAATTTGATGCAGATTTAAAGACTCAAATATACAAAAAAAGGTATTTTCATATGTAATTTTGTTTTATTTTTTTTCAAAGTATAATCCTTTTACCTACATTTTCTCTTCTCTATTTAATATACTTTACATTTTTTATCGCTACTAAAGCGTCGAGTTCTAATCTGCGATTATGATTATAGACTTATCATATTTTGCGATGGGATGCGTTGCAGCGACGATGTAAAGAATTTTTTTACTTTGAAATGGCTTCCCTCTGCGTGCTTCATATTGCGTTTCTAGCCGATATTATTCTATAGATGTAGGATTTTTTGTAACACTTCTGACAACGAAAACAAACTTCTGCCAGTAAGGACCTGTTAAGTTGTACCATAAGTAAACTGTGTAGGCTAGTAAGTAATAGGTAATATAATATACAAAAATGCATATACATAAATATTTTAAGCTATAATCTTTTATTTATTTGTACATAATTATCGATTTAATAACAGATCGTGAATGTGATATTGTATCAAATACTTTGATGCAGATTTTTAAGATTTGAAAAACGTGATTATTGAAACACAAAATAAAATGTAATTATACATTGACCAGTTAACGTGATCTCTGAATTTAGGATTTGGAAAGTGCTAGAAACTCGAAACCAAACATAATCAGCGCGAAATATTTGAACATTGACCTTTATAAAGAAACTACCTGCTTTTATCAACTTTTTTTTTATAACATAGGCGGTAAACGGGCAGGCGAGCCACCTTATGGAAATTGATCATCGCCGCCCATGAAAACTCGCAGAGCTTGACAGCTCTGGAGTGGGTTGCTGGCCTTTTAAAAAGGAGTATGCTCTCTTCAATAAGCACTCCATGTTGTAATACATCGGAAATACCAGGATAGAGAGCGTTTTAAATAGTTCTCTATTTCTCGCAGCGTTGTATAAAAAACCTGAAATTAGACTTTTTTTCTGTTTCGAAAACTTAATACTATTTCTTGATAGATTTAGTAAGTTGGTACTACATACTTTCAAGGATTTAATAAACGCAGATGGAATGTTTATTCTTTTTTAAACCAATCTAGCAAGGTTATGCGAATTAGTCAGTTGTATAGGTAATCATTTTTTGTCGGAAAAACTTGAACAGATTGCCTTTGATGACCTGTAATCTTATATAATTTTATTCGTTGTTGAACAAAACTCGTAATAGGTTAAATATTAATCTTGACATTATTAAGATAAACCCCTGGAAGGCTATCGTAAATACGAGTATTTTCAACTTCAAAAACATTGGCTACATATAGTACAGTACAGTACTAAGTGTATTAAGTAGGCAAATTAATATACTTTTGGCTAGTTATTGTTTTGTATGCTAATTTAATGTAATGTATGCTATTGTAATGTAGCGGATCCGCTATGATAAATTACAATATACCTCAAAATAATATTATGTTTATAAGTACCCACTTACTTCTTCCATATTGTCTTTTTTTTATTGGTCTTTCATCGATTAAAAGTTTAAAATTTCCGAGATACATATTTTATAATTTTACGTTGTTTACTAATTGACGGTGACAAGATAAATGGTCATAACTTTACTATCAGACTTTGACTTTGACTTTCACTTTAATAAAGCGTATTAAATAAAAACTTGTTGCAGGATGTTTGTGAATCTTCTCGGTATAGCAGCGCTATGTGTAATCACATGGTTTTACCTGCGATGGAAGCAGGTCAAGAGTTACTGGGCAGACCGCGGGGTTCCGCACTTACCACCCCACCCTGTGATGGGCAGCCTGACCTTTCTACAGCGAATTAATCCTGTAAGTTATAACCTAGATTATTATCTATTGTCTAATCTAACCAACAATAATGAATCTGTAACGTGTTAAGAAAATCACTACATAGTTTAAATAATTAACTTAAAAAAAATAAAACCGACATCATGATAATACCTATTCAAAAAAAAAATCGTTCAAATTGGTTCATAATCGGCGGAGATATTACGTATAAAAAATATTATCCCCAATTTTCCACCCTTGGGGGTGAAATATTTTATTCAAATTCGCATGAAACCACTCTTTTGATAATACCCATTCAACAAAAAATAATCGTTCAAATTGGTTCATAATCGGCGGAGATATTGCGTATAAAAAAGTTCATCCCCAATTTTCCACCCTTGGGGGTTGTTTTTTTATTATTAAATTTAAATGGGACCACCCTCGAGGTATTACCTATACGCCGAAAAAAGATTTGTTAAAATCGGTTCATAATTGGCGGAGTTATCGCGTAACAAACATGGAAAAAAAACATACGGGTCGAATTGAGAAGCTCCTCCTTTTTTTGTCGGTTGAAAACGTAGCTTTCTCTGTCAATATATCCCTAACTTCGCAACCGATTCTCTTGTGTTTTTCAAATAGATAGAGTGATTCATTAGGAATGTTTGTATGTATACATGCATAAAATATGCGAACGAAGCCGGATACGCTAGTATCTTGTATGAGTTCCTGACATTGTGCGATGGTTGGTCTACAGATGAATTTTTATAATATTTCAAAAATTATATTGTGCAAAAAGCTCCCTATAGATGAGAAATGTATTATAGGGTATGGTATTACGGGCTGTTATCCTCAACTCCACGTCAAGACGCTGTTATTCCGTGAGAGTGGGCACCTTATTCGATAGAGAATTAATAAATAAATAATAATAATAATAAATATTTTCAAGACATTTATACACAGCGCCATCTAGTTCCAAGCTAAGCAGAAGCTTGTGTTATGGCAACTAGATAACGGAATAAATTACATATACATACTTTTCTTTTGTAAATACATACATAGCAACACCCGGACCTTAGAAAAATACAAATGTAAATAACAAATATATTTTTCCGTTGTGGGGATCGAACCCACAATCCTTCGCGCAGAAAGCAGTTGTGCTACCACTGCGCCAAGCGGTCGTCAAATATATATTAGACGAAAAAACTAGTTACATTAAACTAGACACCGTCTACGATACGTCTCATTTTATCTTGACAATATATTTATCGGTCACATTTTAAGAAGCATCGTTGTTCTTTGTTCCACAGGGCAGATGGATGATCAATAACTATCAACATTTCAAGGCGCCATACTTCGGTGCGTGGTGGTTCTGGCGGCCGACGCTGATTGTCAACTCACCCGAGCTGGCAAAGAACATCTTAGTGAAAGACTTTACGAGCTTTAGAGACAGATTCCTGAGTTCTGGCTCCACTGATCCTATTGGAGGGCTTAATATATTCACGACCAATGTAAGTCCCTGCTTTTTTGTTGTTTCTAGAAATTTCTAGAAGTTATACGTAGGTCTATATACAAACACAAGAATTATAGAATACGAAATCGGATTTTACGGTTTTGTCTATTGTACAGGTAACAGGGCGGGCTATTTTATTATTTACCTACTTCTCTAGTAACAAAGTAATTGAATTTCCTTAATTGATAAGGAAAAATACCTATGTATTGTTTATTTTTATGTTATACATATCATGAAGGTACAAGAAACATATGATTTAAATTAAAGAATGAATTATTATAATTGGTCATTTAAATCAAAATAAACGCGTGCAGTCATATACACAAGGAAAATGTGGATGGAATAGGTATAATCACTATAGTATTCATATTATTAAATACTATTAAAAATAATAAGAATCGCGTTGCAAGTGTAGTGACAGGTACTAACGTATAGTACGCGTCATTTATGTTTAGCGATTGACGAGAATAGCTGCGCATCGGTAGAATCGCGCTCGTAATTGACGTATTAGTGCGAGAAAGACAACACGACTGGGACAACCAATCAACGCTCGCGCACTCGACGATCACGCGCCCCGCGCGCCGCGCCGCTACCTCGATACCTTATTTTTGACTACTGCGCAGGTTTCGTTCAGCGCTAAAGATTCGTGACGCGTACTATACCTACTCTAGTAATATAAAATATTAATCTAGGTCTACGAGGATGGTTCTTAAGCAGAGAAAAAAGGGCTGTAGACACACCCCTTTTTGTTCGGAATAAGATTTGTAGAATAGCGTAAATGAAGTCGTGACAGGCCAGCTAGTAAATAATAATAACTAAATAACAATTTCTCTCATAGGATCCTCTATGGTCGTCAGTGAGACGTCGCCTGACAAACATATTTACCGCGTCTAAATTGAGAGCATTGCAGCCTCTTGTGGATAAGAAAGCCAGCCAACTAATTGAACGCGTTAAGAATACTCAGAACCCGAGTGAATTAAGCCTTAGGGTAAGTATTTTGACATAATATATTCTTGATCTATTTGATTTTTTGTAGTTTTAATAAAACATTTAGGCCTATTGATGTTTTAAGTTTTAACCAAAGAGTATTAGTTAACGTTATAAAAGTTTTCACCGACCAAAAAAAGAAAAAAAAAAGCTATCAAAATGAATGCGTTCAAAAATTTGTGTTGCGTAATATGTTTTGTTTACTTAAATATATTTTTCTGACGTAAATATAATATTTCAATGATACTTTGGCCGTATTGTAGTTAGGTATAATATCAAAGAATTATAAAAATCATAAGACCGACGTGAGCTTATATTGTGATTAATTTGTTTCAGATGCTATTCACAGATTATACAACAGACGTCATAGGCACGGCCGCGTTTGGGGTTGAGACGAACGCGACCCTCACGGGGGATGACCCTATGAGGACCGTTACTAAAGCTTTTATGACCTTCGACCTGTATAGAGGCATCTGCTGGAGCAGCGTCTTCTTCTGGCCGGAGCTTGTTAATGTTTTCAGGTAAAAATCAGCCAGTTTCGGACATTATAGCTATGAAATATGAATAATGCCCAAACTTTCATAAAATTTGGAATAAATCTTCAATCATTTTTTTATTTAAATGTTCAAACACGGTAAACTTTCACGTTAATATAACTGGGCAGATTTGGCTGAAAATGTGACACTGGAACGGTAAACATACTGATAAAATCACGTGTCAATATTCAGAGCTTTACCTTTAAATAGTTATAAATATAAACTAAACAGATTTAAATTGAGCGTTAGAAAACTAATTTTAAACATTCCAATACACAAACAGATTCTCGTTTTTCCCGAAATGGGCGACAAATTATTTCACAAAAGTGTTCCGGCTGGTGTCGGCTCAAAGGAAAAGTCAAAACAGAAACACGAACGATCCTAAGGACTTGCTGGACGCACTCATTAAATTGAAAGATGAGTCCGATAAAAACAATGAAGGTAATTTAAAAGTTAATTTACAGCTTAATTTTCAAACTCAAAGTGAAAAGTATTTTTAATCAACTAGCTACATAATTATACAATTTCCTTATAAGGAAAAATGTCTAACAATTCTATTACTAGCGAACCCAACAAAAAAATTCTTACCGTAAAAAACATGCTTAGACTTCACCGAACATTTAAAAAAAAGGCGTCCAAATTGGCACTTAACAACTGAGAATGTGCTCGTTGGTAGGATATGTCTATTCTACTAATAATTATCTATATTATTAACGATGAAGAACAATAAATTTTCTATCTAATAAGGGCATAGTTATGCGTTTATATTTCAAAGGCCCAGTGATATTAAATTATTTACTTTACAGGTATAACAGAAGAAGTAATTGTAGCTCAGGCAGCCATTTTCTTATTGGGAGGTTTTGAAACATCGGGATCTGCTTTAAGCTTCGCATTATATGAGCTGGCGTTACAACCGGAAGTACAAGTAAGACTTCTTTATATAGGATTTTATTTTAATACAAAGTCCAATATTTTTATTCTACTAGGCCACATATTTTAGTACCTTTGAATCATTTAGTCATAATTAACCGTAAATGTATAAAAGGTTGGCTGTAAATATATACGTTTGATTTTTTATTAAGGCTAGGTATACAATTACGAAAAAAATGACCTCTAGCAAATCTGAATTTTGAGTGAAATTATTCGTAAAATAGGTATAATATATTTATTTTTCCCTAATTTAAAATTGTAGTGTTATGCAAAATATTAATATAAGTCTCAACTTTTTAGGATAAGCTGTACGAAGAGATCTTAGAGGTAAAAGCGCAAACAGAAAATGGATACTTAGAGATCGCTAAACTTGCTGACGCGCCTTATCTCAATAGTTTCATAAAAGGTATGATATTTTGAACATATTAAATAAAGCATTAAGAAAAACGAAAAGAAGAACTCTCCAAAACCACATTGTGATCGTGTAGTTGATAGCATTCTACAAAAAAGTAATGGCCGAATGTAGACATATTAGTAAATCGACTTTGACAGTTAGCGTTTTAAATTAAAGTCAAAGTAAAAACGCGCTTAAAAGTAACAGGAGTTTTATTTTTATTTACTAAATAACAAGACATTGGCAAAATTGTGGCAACACAGTTCTGCCTTTTCACCAAGAATAGAATAAAACACTAATTATTATAATTAAACATTCCAGAAACTCTCAGAAAGTACCCGCCAATGGGATGGATAGATAGAGTCGCATTAAAGGATTATAAAATCGATGATAATTTGACGGTAACAGCGGGTACACCGGTATATGTAAATGCGATAGGAATGCATTATGATGAAGATTACTTCCCAGAGCCTATGAAATTCGATGCTGAAAGATTTTTGCCAGAAAGGGAGAAGGATATTAAGCCGTTCACATATCTACCGTTTGGGGAAGGTCCGAGAAATTGTGTTGGTAAGTTGATACAAAAAAAATATAAATAAGAAATGAGGTTTTCAAAATTGTTGCCATACACAATATTCATAATTTTAATAGAATATATAATTTCAATTTTCCTCCTTAGACATACCTTCCGAATTAAAGCTGGATTGAACTATAGTATCAAGGTTAAGGGAGTTTTGTTTAAACTATTTTTTAATAAATTTCCACGCTCACATATTTTTATTTTTTTAAACATCAAATCTCCCAAAAACAAGTAAAACCAAAGAACACTGGGCGGGATCAATTCAGATCTATATCTGATACTAATTTGTAAGAATGACTTTGACAGAAATATTTTCTTTTAGACTAGTCAATTTAAATTAAAGGGTTTTAGGAGTAGTGTATTAGTATAATCTTCTAGGTCATTAATAGTGATCAATTTATTAGAATAATAACAGTTGACTTTCGTTTCAGGTAAAAGATTCGGCCAAATATCAATGCGACATGCGTTTTCTCATTTAGTGCTGAATTACAAATTTAGTCCCTTACCCAACGCACCGAAACCTAACGAGGTGGAGTTTGAAAAATATGGACTGTTTTTGGTCCCAGGGCAAGACCTCTATGTCAACTTTTTACCGAGAAATTAGTATTAAGGATATGATTTAATTAGTAATATTACCGTAATATAAGCTTCTTCTATTATAGTAGTTTTGTGTGAAAGTAACAAGAATTAAAACTTAAAGCGTTTTCAAATTATAACACTAGAGCGCATTATGCGGCATAATGCTTAACGTTGAATGTTTCAACTACATCTTTCTTTATTCATATATCGAGCACGCGAAAATACTAAGTAGTACTTTCGTTTGATGCGTGCAATTACATGTGCAGTGACAGAAAATTAACAATGTTTTTCTTAAATTTGACATTGATCGAAATGTCGCAATATGCTCTGTAACGCTAAGTATAAACTTTATTGTCCAAAATCATGAGGATTTTATTTGCATTTTGTTATTATTTATAAGACCATGTGAGTCCACTGTGAATGTGTGAGTATCGATGTAGAAATAAAACAACAAAACAACATGTTTTATAAATTTATGATGTGTTTCTTTGCGTTTCCTTCTTGAAGTTTGAAAAGAATTTCGCTATACTGCTCACAGTTTGACCGAATCCACAGTTCGGTACTAACGATTGCTGAAAATATAATAATATAATTAGGGTTATATCCATGTACAGTCAAATACAAAAGTCGATGAACACTTTATATGATACAACTTGTTAGCGCAAGAAAATTTTATTAACAAATATTGTCACAAAAGAACAGAAATGTTTATATGAAGTCGTCTGAAAGAATTCGCTCCCAATAGCTAAAAGCCAAAAACAAAGTTACTCTATATTTAAGTAGGGAAATGTAAATCTTATGCCCTCACCGACGCGCCAGAAAAAGGAACTTAACTGTCACAATGACGGGTGTAGTGAAGACAAGAAGTGTGTGCAATAAATATATTTATAAATAGAAACCTGTATGAATGCGGGTAGTTTGTCCCGTGTGCGCATCCGCGAGTATCTCTCGTCCGCTAGTATCACAGTGGCATAATCGTTAGCGTGCCTGACCGCACGACCTATAAAGAACAATAAATACTTTTAAATAAAAAAAAATCTTATTAGAAATTATTTTTAGTTTTGGGTCTGTATTTAATGTTGATGTTGGATCTATTATATTTCAATAGTCTATCTAAATCTAACCGCGAACAAAATCTCTCCGAATTTTTCAACACTTGAACCTCTTATGCTCCTGCAAAGCTTTAGAATCTAGACTATCTCTATTCTCAATTTTATCAAAATCAGTTCAGTCACTCAAGCATAAAAGTGTAACAATAAGATAAGCTAAATAATAGAATCCTGGCCATCCCATAGAAAAATCTTCATCCCGATGTTTCTTCGGAAACTAACTACAATACAAAAAAAATGAAGTCCAAAATATATTTATTCAAATGCGCTTCATCTAAATCTACATCATGGTATTACAAAACAATTATTAACCACCACTTCGAAGGGCAGTTTCTATAAAGTACTATAATAATTAAGATCCAATAACAGCAGGTGAACCTCAGATTCACCTACTGCTATTTCTCCTGTTTGCCCCCACCGCCACTTTTCCAAAGAAGGCTAGTAGATGCGGTCTGGAAGCTTTCTCTGCCAAGATGTTGGATAAGGCCTCTTTCGTAATTTTTCTCTCTATTTTGGCTGCCAGGTCGCATCTGGCAGCGCCGTTTATAGGGCAGTCTAGCAGCAGGTGGAAAACGTCCTCGGGATTGGATCTTAATTATTAAAACGACGGGGCGCACTGTGCGGTAAATCCATCCTCAAAAATTTATTATTAACAAAATTTGTTATCACTATATATACATATGTGGAAAAATATCCCGGACCCGGGAGAGGGGTAAAAAAGAAAAAAAAAGTATTATAATAATAATTATATAAATAACATTACCTATACATTGGTTAACAGCTTTCATACACAAGTTCTCGTAATACTCGGCGCCGGCGCCCGGCGTCGCTCGCTCCAGATAACTCATTTTTTCCTTCAAATCCGGCGAATTTATATTCGGGTATGGAAGACCTATGACTATTACACAGCGGCCGAGATCATCACTGAAAAATAAATAATAAAAAAATAGAATATTAAATTGATAATTAATTATAATATATTATTAATTATTGTTTGGAAAACATAAATTTGGTCATCCATGAAAAACTTTGTAACCATAGACAATCACACACACAATATAATGTATAATTCAATATGGGGTTACAATAACACTAAAGTATTTATAGACAATTAGTGTTGCCTGTTTATTGATTATTATGGCATCATTTTGTTTAAAAAAGTCTTGGCATTAATTTTTTTAATTAAGTAATGAGTGATTTTTAATGTGTTCATCAGCTTTTGAAGTCAACTGTACCTGAAATTGAGTCCTTCACTCAGCTTTCCTCCGACCACACTCAGTAATAAGGCACCTGTTTTGTTTGATTCCCTCTTGTTAATAGCATCTGAATATTTTTGCAACACCTACAAAATATAAAGAGAAACATTATTCAAAACAGAGTACAAAAAAAAACTCGCTTTCATCTGTCTGTCCCTATGCTTAATTTAAAACTAGGCAACCGATTTTCATGCCATTTTTTAAATAGATAGAGCGATTCAAGAGAAAGAGAGGTTTATAAATAAATAGATAGAATAATAAATAAATAGAATAAAATTATAAATACAATAAAAGCTTATCATTACATAGTATAAAACAAAGTCACCGTCGCTGTCTGTCTGTCCCTATGTATGCTTAGATATTTGAAACTACGCAACGGATTTTGATGCAGTTTTTTTTAATAGATTAAAGTGATGTCGTAAATAGGAACGTTTTTTTGCGCTTATATAGTAAAACGCTGGCTAAACCCTACGAGATAGACCAAAATATTGTACTACACCTTACAAAATTCTACAAAAAAGTCCTCTACAAAAAAATCTCTTAGGGATAACCCACCATAACCATTTTTAATCCTTTACTAATAAGTGGTTATTTACAAAGTGATTTTAAACTATACAGCATTAATCCTTATCCAATTAAGTACCTTAAAAACATTGTGCATTTATTATAAATCAACATGCTTTTTACAGCATGTAATTTAAGTGAATAGTTCCGAAGATATTACAAATTCAAAATGCAGGGACGTAGTTGTTGCGGTACCGACCGCGGGTTGACAAAAAAGCTGTGAACGTTGTGTATGAGGACATTCTGTAGTTGCACCCGTGGGAAGCAGGGGCGGGTCGCTAGTATGTAAATAATTTAAAGGCCCAATTTTTAAAAGCCACACACTTGAGGTACTGCTACTATTTTGTAGAGAAAGTATGAAATTCATGACATTAACACTTGATAAATAAATCTCCTTAAAACAATTAAACGAAAGTCAGAATTGTAACTCTAGAAAGACTGCACTGAGCTAGCTTCACAAATACAACTATTTATTTTATTTTATTTATTTAGATACACTGAGAAGCTTACACGATAGATATGTACAGGTAAAATTACATTAAACTCATTATATTAACATGTGCTGCTCTTAATTGTGTATACAACTTTGACCATAATCTCATAAGGGGATCGAACTTACAACCCTTGGTGGAAACGGCTGTGGCTATTTCTACAGTACCAAGGGTGTATATCAAGATTAATTAAACTAAATAAAAGCATATATAATAATTAATTTAATTAAATTTTATTAAAATCTCCTTTTTTGGAGGTTTACCTACCTGATCGACTTCAGAAGCGGACTTTGGTTCCCGAAAAACGGTTTTCTTTTTGCTAATAGTATCTATAATGTTGGTTTTCTTCATGTGATCGAACACGGTTTGCTCGTACGAGTATGAAGGCAGGAAACATACCACCCCCCCTGGGACTATAGAACATATGTTACGTAGCATTCTACCCACTTCATCCAGCTGAAATGAAACGATTAATAAATCCTTGCTAATGTTGTAAATGCGAAAATAACTCTGTCTGTCTGTCTGTTTTGCTTTCACGCCAAAATTACTCAACAGATTGCAATGAAATTTGGTACACAGCTGGTCTGCCTGAGTAAAGACAAAGGCTACATTTTAACTGGAAAACAGGGTTATAAGGAGTCAATTTTATATGAAAAATAAATAAAAATTATTTATCGCCCACAACATTACACATAATAGATATTATATTGCTAAAAAAATATAACTAATAAAAACTAGAAAATTACATGGCAATAGGCGACTACTCAGTGAACACCAATTTTCAGTTTGTGATTCAAAAGTGGCCTAGTTGAATATACATATTTTTGACTTTGACTTGGTGATGTGATATATAGCTTAGTTGA
>JADANM010002527.1:8828119-8852524 GCA_026213755.1 Eurema hecabe
GCCGTCATCATCGGTCAGTGTTGACTTGGTTTTAGACTTTTGTAGGTCAAGACATCTGGAAAAAGTAAATTAAGTATTAATAATTAGTAACATTGGTTATTGTTTTAGGGCTCCTTAAAAATATTTTTGAACCCTAAGATGATTTTGGAGTCCAGTACTTTACAATCTCTTCAAAATAAATCAACAAACATGTACTTATTTATAAAAACTGTTTGTAACAAATCTAGTCACTAAAGAATGATTTCTTCGAAGCCATATCATAAGAAAGAGAAAACGTTATTAAAAAGTGATATGCAACTGAATTCCTACCTCTCATTTATCAAATGGACACTTTTCAATCTATTTACTTCAGAGTTGATACAATAGTGTTGTCGAGAAGCCAGTGTCACCACTCTAACATTGTTATTGAATGCTGTGCGTTTAATTTCTCCAACAAACTGAGAGAGCTGGCTGTGTGTTCTACTGCTTATGTATATCTGGAAAAATTAAAAGAGAAAACTAAACAACTAAACTCAAATTTACAACAAATATACAAGCTTAAAACTTTGTTAATGCTTCCACGGCTTTATTTTTATAATTGTAATAGTAGTTTAAAATAGTAGACAAAACTGTAATAATTTCCAGGTATTTGGTAGTAATATTAAAAGATATAAAAACATAACGGGATAAACATAAGGTGCAGAAAAATATCTCCAGCTTTTTTCTGTATAAATGCAATATCAATGTAGCAAAATGTTCTTACAAGGAGTTTCTTGTTGTTTTAAATGATAATTTAAAATTAGATTTTCTTTATTGCCATGTTAAATACTCCCCATTTATTAATCTATTCATCTCATTTCCCACATTCTTTGGTGTAGTAAACATACACTTTTTGACACAAATAGGAAAATATATACTTCCTTTTTATTTTTTCTCTGTGAAATATATTTAGGTTTACGTTTTTTATATACATATGAACATTATACCTCAAGTTAAAATTGTATGTTAAATTACATGTAAAAATAAAATAGACTAAGTAGTAAGGTTTTCAATATTAATACCTTAGTTATAGGGTCACTTTCTCCTTCATCTTGTACATCTTCTGATTCAGAATCCTCATCCTTTACATCTAAGTCTTCAATAACCAAATCATCTTCACAATCTTTCTCTTTAACTTCCAAATGATTTTCCTTATCTTCAGCTTGATCTTGTTTCTTGAAGTAATGATTTATTTTGTTAGTGCTAGCTTTGCATAATTGGACTCTCCTTTGCATATCAGCGAAGTATTGTTCACGCTTTTTTAGTTTATCCAGCTTTAATTGTAGGTTAGCGATGGTTTGATTTATTTTGATTTTATGGTATTCTTCTTGTAGCCAGTCATCGGCATCTTTGGACAAAATAATGAACATATTTATATGAACATTCTATGTAGTGTCACAGAGTCTAATAGTGTGCACGTAACTTGAATGCAATGTGGAAAAATTAAATATGTACAGTGAAGTTGTAGTACTAAAAGTTCAACATAGCCCATGCTCTGTTTAACTGAAGCTTATAGATGTCACAGACTTATTTATTTCTGATACATGGTTAGGTGGTGTGGCATAGTTGGCGGACAAACTGGATGTTCTATATTAATTGTATACTAAATGCTATCCTACTTAATACAATACTATGCTATACTACATAGTACTGCTTATGTGTTTAAATACATAATACACTTCAAAGATTTTCCAAAATAGAATATAATTAAGAGCAAAACTAGCATAAAAAAATGTAAGAATTACTAAAGGCACTTTAAAACTTACAACTACTTTCAAACATAGAAAATACTAGTATTAGTGTAAATAATATATGACAAACATACCTGGAATATCATCATTCTTCTGTTTAAGTGCTGCTATTTCCTTTTCCAAATTATCAATTGTATATTTATTGTTATCTTTTAGCCACTGCAGTGCCCCACAACATATACTTAACGATTTGCCCTGAAAAATTGTTATAGAACTTACTAGAATAGTATAATTTTGTGTTTTAATGAATTAAATTATATTTTATCTAGCTAGGTTTTTTCTTGAAATAATAAAATAGTTATCACTAATATTTTATTTTACTTACAGTACCAGTTGGACTTTCAAATATACCCAATTCACGTTTATCGATTGTATAATACAGTTCCTTCATAAATTTCTTTTGAATTTCATAAGGCTCAAATGGAAATTGAAATTGTGGTTCCATGTTATTTGCTCAGTAGTATGAGCCATGAGGGTATTACTGTCAAAATATGCAAACTTTTTTTTAAGATGTTTATTTCAACAACCTTAAGAAATGTGATGTGTAAAACTTACTATTTGCTCTATATTTCTGTTTCAACCATTCGAAAACTCGATTTAAATGAAACTTTTAGATTTTAATTAATTAGAATTAAAAATATTCTTTAGCTATCTTTTTTCATACAGACGAATTTTTAACTTGCATTTTGCAAGTTGCAAGTCAAACTCAAAAGTCAAAACAACATTTTCGCGCCAATTTTTGTCTTTCTTTCTTTCTTATATATTATGGCATTAGCGTCTAGCTTTTTGCTAATGTCAAGTAAAATCGTCATCAAGTCGTCTTTAGTAGAGTCAGTCAGTCGTTTCGTTCTGCCCTTCGTAAAGTGAGCTTTACGAAGAACCTAGACGAATCTTAGAGCAGTCGGAACGGCGCTACTATGCGCTCTCAAATAAATTCTTCATTTCCTGGACACTTATTAGCTAATTATCTGCATGAATCACTATCACAATCGAACATTAAATCACTTTATGCATCAAAAAACGAATATTCAATCGAGATTACAAATAGACGCCGCAAGATTCCCGCCAAAAACTTGCCAATTTTTGTCTATCAGCAAAATTTGTGTCGAAGTTTGACGGACTTGATGATGATTTTACTTGCCTCATATCGACTTTTATCTTGACCACGTTGCCTCTTATTACATTGACATTGGCAAAAAGCGAGACGCTAATGCCATAATATAAGAAAGAAAAATTTGCGTCAAATCCAGTGTCAACAAGCTACAATGCCATCGCCAATACATTATTAATAAATGATAGCCATCGCCATGACTCAAAAAAATATTTAAATACGTGAAATTATATTAATCTTGCCTCAAAGACCCTTAAAACTTTTGGTTTAACTTCATAAGTTCATAATTGATTTTTTTGGGCATAAATTAATAATTTAATTTTAGTCTGCGCAGTAAATGACATACTGTCAAGTGACAGGTGCATGTCAGAACTCAGATGTCAAAAAAAGTCAAATTAGGTGACTGAGGCATCTGATTTATTATTTTAATTTAAAAATTAAAAGAAACGATAAACTAAACTAAAAGTATTATTACATATAAATCATTCAATTCTAGTAATTAATAATGTCTCACAAGTAAGCCTTTCACCATTAAAGTTTATATCAAAATAAAGACCAGTTAATAAGTCTTCATCTTTTATTTTAGTATTAAAATTCTGCCCGGAGCGACAGTTTGTGAAGACTGTACATTAGAAGGCGATATCACAATAGGCGGTAGTACTGTTATTCATCCGAGAGTAACAATAATAGCGGAAGGTGGACCGATTATCATCGCAGAGTTTTGTATCATTGAAGAATACTCAACTATAATACATAAGTAAGGTTTTATTTAACTTAAGTATTCTTCGTTATTACTACATTTTCTTAGAAGATGAACTATGTAATCATTAAGTTCCCCTTACTACCTACCTTATTGGTAGTTAGGTGAACTCAATGGTTGCATATTTCATCTTCTAAGAAAATTCTTTAGAATTAGGTACAATTAACTTAACTTTTTATTAACATATTCATTTAATACATATTGTATGTTACCTGTACCTACTCTAACAATTTAATAATAATGAAAGTCCCTGTAATGTAAAATAAATTGATATAATATCTTTTCAGATCTATATATAGAAAAAAACAAAATGACAGAATATGTCTTTTAGTTTCTCTCTTACCTCACCAGATTTTAAGAAATTTATATCAAATTTAAGTTTTTAATAATACAAGCAAATTTTACTTAGTTCCAAATATTTTTGTATGATTTAAAATTTGAAAAAAAATTTATTCAAATGCAATGATACTGATTGTTTAGACAAAACATCATCTCTATAAAAATGAAAAAAAAAAGTATTCCTAATTCAATTTTTAATTGCTATTTACAGAAAAAGTGATAAACAAGAGAATCCACCGAAACCACTATTCATAGGTGCTCACAATGTATTTGAGGTTGGCTGCAAATTAGAATCTATATTTGGGCACATCGGAGAAAGCAATGTCTTTGAATGCAGGTCATTTGTTGGAACAGAAGTCAAAATAGGCAGTGGATGTGTTGTAGGTATGTAATGTAATAGAGATATTTACCATCTATGTTGCTCAGTTTTACCTTCTTGTAACTAATAAATTTTGTGTAATGATAAATAGCCTTCAAACATTTAGGAATAGTGAAGCTTTGTCTTGGTGATAGACCTTTTATAGTCTAATTTGAGTTTTAAAATGAAAATTCTCTTTTACCTTTACACATATTATAAAGAGGATGAAATTTAATTATTTGCATAATATGGTATTAAGCAATACTGGCCCAGAATAACATAGGTTCAATTTAATATACACTAGAGTGCTTAGTAATAGTAACACTGGTGAAAGAGGTGAAAGAGTTGAGGCCAGCTAGTACAGCTTAAAAATAACTAGACAAGCTTGTATGTATGTACTATGTGGGTACTGGTAACACTGTAACTAAATATGATATTTTTATGATAATAAGTCAAAATTGGTGAAATTATCTTTCAGGTGCAGCATGTCAACTCACAGCACCACAGACATTAGTAGACAATACTGTTATCTGGGGTTCAGACCATCACATTCGAGAAGCTTTAGAAAAACCCCCATCACAACTGCTACAACTGGACTTCCTGAGTAAAGTGATGCCTAACTACCATAGACTAAGAAAACCGAATGTCCATAAACGACAAACTTCTCGACAGTCACAGGAGCCAACAAAATAAATCAGCTTAATTTAATATAGTATTTATTTTGTATACAATTTTTAAGTTGTCTTTAATTATTCCAGATATTTATTATGCTTGTATATTTTCTTTCATAAGCTGGAGAAGAATAACTCTTAATAATGTATTTAGTATTTTTTATTATTTGTAAGTTTTGAAAGCTGTAATAAAATTATGGCATAATATTTTGTATTTTATAATATTTCTATAATAATTATATTTTATCTCCCATGATGGTTTTTTGGCAAATATTAATGCATAATTTAAAGAGAAAACTCACGATATCTTAATAATCTTATATCAAACTTGCCACTGAATTACTATTTAAATCGGACCATAACAATTAATTTACATGTGTATTAGTTATGCTCCAATATAAATTATAATGTCCAAAATGGATCTTGCAACTAAACATGTATCCAGGCTGTAATGTTGCGTTGGTTATGTAAAAAAAGCTTGATAGGAGTGACAGTATTGACAGTTGACATTTTTAATTTACGTTTGTCAAACTAAATTGTCAAGGGTAGCGATTTAGCAAAATAGAAGTTATGTTGTCTCGATGGAGGAATCATCGATTTCTTTAATTTAATATAGTTTCTTTATGTTACGTTTACAAGTTTTTCGTAATATTTTATTTAGTGAATTTATTTTCCATAGTTCATTACTAATTTAGTTTAAAATTCTCAAGCAGTGAACTTTCAAGATAAACTGGTTTTCAAAGTTGATATCGTTTTCCTTCAGAATTATATGACATTTATCTTGTTTTGAGTCGTGTTAAACACATATTGAATATATAAAGAGGTTACGTTCGAAGTATTTCGGGTGGTAATTAATATTTTCCTTAATATTGTTTCCCTATCCGTGTTATACTTTGATACCCGAGTCGACGCCATGTTGTTATTTACTCTTTGATTTTACGCTGATTTTGTTATGGGTATTGTGTGTTGTGTATATATCAGTGCGTGATTATGTTGGAAGATGTCCCCATTCACGGTGGCCGTCAAGGGGCGAGGAGCAAGCCCCCCACGCATCAAAGAAATCTCAGTTTGGATTTCAGGTAAGTCAACTAAATACAAAATACTTTTCCTTTACGCGTACTAAGCGAATATGCTCCTTATTACCATGATATAAAGATCATATACGCGTTGTGTATTACGATAAATTATTTATTTTAGAAATTCTTGCTTTTACCACACTTATCTATGACACTTGATAGAATACATTGAGGGTGTTGTTGGGTCGTTGTTATGCTGTTTGATTCAAAGTTACTTACAAAAATATGATATAACAAAAATGGGTTAAAAATATTTACAAATTTATTTCATGAAATATCTTCTTTATCTGGATCTTGGTCTTTTGTAATGTACCTGAAGAAACTATTATAACATTTTACATTATATATATGGGTGGGTTCATAATAAAACAAATTGTAAACTGGAAATTGGTTCACTAAATTTATACCTTTTAGGTGTAGATAACATCATATATTTATAACAGTTTATTGATAAAATTTATTTATTATGAGTATAATACTAACTAACTAATTATAATACTAACAAAAATAAGAGGAATTGGAATATCATTAAATTTGTATGTCTGCCCTTAATTATGGGGCATTTGGCCTTGGCAAGAGGCCAGAATTATATTGAAGAGGTCTTATATATGATTGATGAATGTCCAAGAACAATTGAGAAAAACATTGAAAGATCCTTTTATCTAGTGGATTAATTATTATTTTTGTTATCTAGAATGACTCAGACTATAGAAGTGTAAGCCTATTTGATTGTTTAGACTTTGAAACAACAAAATTTTTGCTTAGTCAAAGTCAAAGTCAAAAGTATTTTTATTGAACTAAGCTATGTATGTAGCCTACATATAGTAACACTTTCGAATCGTCATGCTATTACAATACATTTATCACCAGTTCAGTAGGCAGTTTCTACAGAGAAGAACCGGCAAGAAACTCTTGATAGTTCTTCTACCCCTGTATTGATTTAGCTGTGTTATATTATGCTTAAAAACAAATATTTTGACACCACACACAATTGTTCTTTTTTAGTTTCAAATGTTTGCCTAATATATTGATGTATCATGATTAATACAAAAATCAAAAATACTGGGTTTTTTTTTTTTTTTTTATAATATAAAGAGGGGAGACGAGCTGGACGCACTCCTGATGGTAAGAGTAACGCCAGCCCATAGCCAATGTAGTGCTACCCAGTACTTTGCTCTGGGCAGGGTGCACTACACCAACGCTCCCCACTTTGAGTTGTCAGATGTTAAGACTCATAAGCCCAGTAATTTCGCTGGCTACAGTGCCCTTCAGACCGGAGCACAGTGACATTTTCACGTCACTGTTCAGGCGGTAGAATGTCTGGCACTGTGGGGGTACCCACCCAGTCGGTCTCCTGCGAAAGAGACCTACCCCCTCAAAAATGTTGGATATATTAGTCTAAAATAAAAGTGAAAGTAAAGAGACTTTCTATGAAATTCAAAATTTAAAATCTGGATACATGTATACCTTTGATACCAGTATAAAATATAGTCAAACAATATTTGGAAATACATAGTTCATATAGTCATTTCACACTAAAAAAAAATATGTCGAAAGTGAAAGATCTGGATACAACTATTTGTTAACAAGCTCTTCAGTTGAACAGTATTAAATATTATTAGCTGTAATGTTAAGCTATATTTGACATAACTATGAATAAATAATGTCATACTGGTTTTATCACCGTAATCTTGTCGCAAAGTACATACAATATGATAACGGTTTTATTACTTAATTGTATTGATGTCATATGGAATTTGAGTTATATAATTTGCATATTCGTATTAATGTAGTCAATAATTCATTTTATTGTATTTTTTTTTTTTTTTTTTTATGAAGATGGCGCTTCCTAATCGATTTCGCCAATGACAAGCGTATATATTAAAATTTTGAGTATGGCACGGGCATCGTGAAAGAACAAGGTCGTTTAAGGAAGCTGAGAAAAAAGTTTCTTCTAAGACGACTCACTGGAGATAACTGTTGTCATATCTAAAACAAACAAGACACACACATTTTACACAAAGGTTAGTTAGTTAATAAAAACAAACATTCTACAGTTTAATGTTATTTATATTAATATAAGAACATAAAATATCCATAAAGGGAGAATTAATTAAGCATAATAAAGATTTGAAGTTAATGGGGCGAGGAATATAAGGGGGAAGGAGGTCATAAAGAGAAGAAGTTAGTCGCGGGCAACTGAAGATGTGATCGGCTGAGCCCTCATCCAGTCCACACTCACAGAGGGAGCTATCCCTTATATGAATCTTCGCTAAATGAACAGGGGTACATGCATGCCCTAATCTTAAACGACATATGGTACTTATAATGCGCTTGTGAGTATTTCTAAAATTGTAGAACCAAGGCCGAACGGGAATTAGAGATTGAACCTCAGCATAAAATTTCCCTTTAGTGGAGCTAGACTTTTGCCAGAAAGTATTCCAGGATGAATGGAAACGTTGTCTTGCAAGGGGAAGAAGATCATTGGAATAAACCCCGTAATGATCCATACAACCAGAAATAGTTGCATCTTTGGCACAACGATCTACAGTCTCATTGCCCATGATGCCGCAATGACTAGGAATCCAGGCGAGGATCACCTGAATATTTTTTGAGTGACACCGAAAAAGAGATTCTTTAATTTTTAATATGTAGGGGAATTTTTGTTTGCATTTAAATTGGTTAGAAGCAATAGCCTGCAAGCAGCTCTTAGAGTCAGAGAGAATGACACATTTATTTAGATTATGGGTCTCAATAAAAGTCAATGCTTGCATAATAGCAATAGATTCGCCAGAGAATACTGATGCTTCTGGAGGAAACTTAAAATTTAGAATAACATTGTACATAGGTATCCAGACCGCAGCACCAACACAGCCCTGATCTGTCAATTTTGAAGCGTCGGTGTAAATGATGAGCCAATCTGGCCAATGTTCTGTTATATATTTTTTTAACTGGGAATTTGCTAAATGTGAATCTTTTTCAATTCCGAGATCCAGAAGGATTTTAGATTGAAAAATAAGAGCTTCAAAGGGAACATCGAAAAGAGGGAATCTTTGGCATTGAAATATGGGACATGGAAGGCGAAGGTATGTGACAAAACTATTGAAGAGGCAGGGATAATCCTTATGGGACCAATACTTAGAAGAAGAAATTAAGTCAGAGAGGAGGTGAAGCTTGGAAATAAGAGGATGGTAAGAAGTCTTAATAACTTTAAAAAGAAAACGGTCAGAAAGAAATTGTCTCCTAAGGTGGAGGGGAGACTCACCACATTCCACCTGAAGGGCATTAATAGGAGTCGATTTCATTGCACCACATATTATTCTTAGGCATTTGGATTGAATTTTATCAAGACATTTTAAAGCGGTATTATTACAGGGTTCGATTAAAAAAGTGCCGTAGTCAAAATGACTACGCACAAGGGCATTGTACATAAGTTTTTGAGTGTATGGGTGGGAACCCCACCATACGCCGGAAAGAGAACGCAAAATATTTAAGTTCCTTTCACATTTTTCAATAATACTATTAATATGATGTACTCCAGTTAGTCTGGAGTCCAAAACCACACCAAGAAACCTAACACTGTTCACAACCTCAAACCGCTGATGGTCATAAGTAATTGAAATGTCAGGAGGGGATCTAGCTCTGGAAAAAACAACCACATTACTTTTTGGTATAGATAAGGACAGACCATGATCGAGAAGCCAATCATGGAGATAGCTAATGGCTGAATTAAGACGAGAGGACGCCACCTCTAACTCCTTAACAGAGATATAAAGAGCCAAATCATCGGCATATTGTAGAATTTGACAAAAAGAATTGACTGACAGTTCTAAATCATATGTATATATGCTGTAAAGTAGAGGACTTAGGACTGATCCCTGAGGAAGGCCTTTCCATAGTTGCCTGGGAGAAGCGGTATAATTAGGGGAGCGAATAGACACAGATCTGGGAGAAAGAAGATTAAAAATGATATTGATCAACCTCACGGGGATACTCAGCTTGAGCATTTTCTGCCTGAGCACTGGAAGAAGAACATTATCGTAAGCTGAAGAAATATCAAGAAAAACGCCCACTAAAGATTCATGTTTTGAAAAAGAAATTCGGATATCAGTTAAAAAAATACTCAGACTATCTATAGTGCTAAAGCCTTTGCGGAAGCCGAACTGGGAATTAGCCAATAATTTTTTTGTCTCCACAAACCATTCTAGCCGATTTTTCACCAAATGTTCTAGAATCTTAGCCATAGTGCAGGACAAAGCTATGGGTCGATAGCTAGAAGGACTAGAGTTAGGCTTGCCAGGTTTAAGGACAGGAATAATTATTTGCGTCCTCCACTCCTCGGGGATAGCACCGGATAAATAAATGTTGTTAAGAATAGACAAAAATAACTGCTTTGAAGATATGCTGCCTTTGGAAATAAAAGAGTATGGAATTCCGTCAATTCCTGGAGATGAATCTTTAAGGCCATCTAGAACAGTAGAAAGTTCCTCCCAAGAGAATGGACAGTCAAAACTGTCTGAGGGATTTGTAAATAAAGTAGGAGGGAAAAGTTCTTCAAGAGAAGGAACAGAGGGAGGGGCTAGTCTACAAGAAAATTGTTCGATCCAACCTGATGGGTCGTTTGATAAATTGCCTGAGCTAGAAACAGAGTACGGAACGGATGGGAAAAGGAATAGGGGCAGAAAACCGACCCGCTGGACAGATGCCATTACTAAATACCTCCAGTGTCATACTCAAAAGGCACTACATCTAGCCCAAGACAGACGATACTGGAGAGCCCTGACCTGCAGAGCTGCTTATGGTGGTCACGACCCTCAGCCATGAGGTTACGATGAGGAAGAAGAAACAGAGTATCGATAGCATCTCAAGTTCTTCCAAACCTTAGAAGAAGGAGTAATAGGTGAGAGCTCCTCGCAGAAGCGAAGCCAACCAGATCTCTTCTTTTCCGACAAAAGTCTTCTAGTCTTGGCAGAAATTTTCTGATAGGATATAAAATTCTCATAGCTCATAACAGCCGTATACGTTTTCTCTGCCTTTGATCGACTCTTACAAGCTTCTGAGCATTCTGAGTCCCACCATGGAGGGGAAGAGATTTTGCCTTTAAATGAATTTTTTAAAGGGATGGAGTGAGCTGCAGAGGACAGAATAGAATTTTTAAAAAGATCATAGGAAGAAAGAACATTGACAGGAGAAATTGGAGGGATATTCAAGATTTCTGAGTTTAAATAAGAAGCGTACTTAGACCAATCAGCTTTATTAATGTTAAATTTTAAAAGAGGGGGTAATGAAGTATCTAGAAAGGGGAAAAGGGAATCCTGCAATGAGAGGGAGATAGTAAAGTGATCACTGCCATGAGTAGAAGAGAGAACAGACCAGGTCAGACCAGAGGCTACAGAAGGAGAAGCTAAAGAAAGATCAATTGCAGACCTTGGGTTTTGGGATGGAGGGACCCTACGAGTGGGGCTACCATCATTTAAAACGCACAAATCTAATTCGTCACATAGATCAAGAAAAGGGGCAGAAAAAGAGTCAGAGTAATAGCAACCCCAAGAAGTATGATGAATATTGAAATCACCCAGAATAATAATGGGAGTAGAAATACTTGAAATAATACATTTTAATTCAGAAAGGAGAGCCAGATTAGGATGAGGAATGTAAATTGAGAGGAAAGAAATATTATTAATTCTTATAGCAATAGCAGAAATGTCCTCAGAGTGAGGAGGGAGGGAAATAAGATTAAATATAATGTTTCTAGAAACTAAAATAGCACATCCACCATAGCCATCCGTTCTGTCATCCCGGAGACATGAGTAACCTGAAATCCTAAAATTAGAACCAGGCTTCAGCCATGTCTCCTGAATAGCAAAAACGGAGGGCTTATGATTATTAATTAAAGTGATTATGTCACTTTTTCTATGCCGAATGCTGTGACAATTCCATTGGAGAATATTTAACATTGTTAACAGAATTAAGAAGCTGAGTCAGTTTAAAGATAATATGGTCAGGTAGTTGAGTGTCGTCAAACCGGGAAAGAATGTTTAAGATAGTAGAAAGAAGAAGGTCTAATAGGTTATCATTAGTAGACAAATTTTGGGAAGGGTAAGCACTCCCATTAGGGAGACTGGACTGGGGGGTACTTATTAAGTTCTGGTGAGCTAGTCGGTCATAACCTGGGCTAGAGGCAGGAGCTGGTTGAGATTTCTGAGAAAAGAAAGTGCGGCGATATGAAACAGAATTTGGAGATCCTTGAGAAGCAAGAATGGGTTGAATGTTTGATTGAAAAGATGGAGGAGAAGGAGAAGAGAGGGAAACTTCTGCAAAAGATTTCCTCACTTGAGGGAATCTAACAGAAGCCTCTGAGTACGAGATGTTTTCCTGGGACATGACTAACTTAATAGACTTTTGTCTAGAATGCTCGGGGCATTTTTTATCAGTAGCTCTATGGCTACCAGAGCACAAAAGGCATGTAGGTGAGGACGAAGCATTTGGGCAGCTAATACCTGCATGTGGCTGAGCGCAGACAAAGCATCTTTCTTTGGAGCGACATTGAGCAGCGATATGACCAAATCTGCAACATTTGTTGCATTGGATAGTAGGGAGAATGTAAGGCTGCACAGGTAAAGAAGTAAAAAAGCAGTAAACTCTATCAGGTAACTTTTGGCCAAGAAACGTTAGCACGACTGTAGGGGTTGGGGACCAAACAACTGTATTACTATCAGATGAAGACTTTCTATTCAACCGACGGGCTCTGATCACAGGGCCAAAACCTTCAGGCACCTGGATTGAGGGAACGAGATCATCTAAGGCCCACTCTATAGGAACATCCCTAACTATTCCCATGCGGGTAACATTATAAGATGGAATTATAGCTTCATATTTAGCAGCCCGAAAGCTTTAAAAAAGAATTGGCATCATCAGCTGATTTAAATTCTACTGACACTCTATTCCTTCCAATTCGTTTAACACCGTCTCTCGCAATACCCTTTACTTTATTGTGGTGCAGAAAATGCCCAAACTTGATAGGTCGCAGAGTAGTGGAACTGGCTGAGGACTCAATACATTTGCTCACATGTATTATAAACGGAGCAACATCCTGATCAGAGTAAGTTTTACGTAAACTTTCATATTCTGGTAGAGTATAAACCGACTGGATGGAGCCTACAGACTGAGCAACGGAACTTTTTTTAACTAACTGGGAACCATCCGGCTCACCAGCTAATTGTCGCTTCCTTGAAGAAGCCGTGTCCATGGGGATACTAGGATCGAGGGAAACATAACCTCCCCCTGGGTCAGGGGGATCGCCACCAACCATATTTAAACTAATCTAAATACTTACGAATAGGACAACACACTTATATATACACAAATAACTAAATAATTAACTAACAACAGTTTATATTCAGCGAAAACACCCGAAAAGTAAGTGAAAAGATTTACTGTCACTACACTTGTTACAAGCACTCCGCCAAAAAAAAACCATTTTATTGTAAAATTCATTTGTGGTTGACTTTGGCAGTTATTGTTAGTACTGTGGGTAGGTAGTTATTCTTGTAGGTGGTGGCAATGAAAACTGCCATTGAGTAAGGGCATCTTATCAGAGATGTCATTGCTTTTCATGAGATAAGTGAAAACGGTACATACTTTAATTATTATTATTGGTTTAATTTATTTTATTAATTTTATTTTCCCATAAGTAAAGGCCTATTGCCTGCTAAAATATACTAATTCATTTGGAAGAGTTAATATAAATCATAAATTACTCATACTGTTGGGGTCCTTATTTTAAAATCTTAAATAAATAATATAAAAAAAAACTAAACATTGGAGTAAAACGTCTTTTTCTATTCTTGGTGAAATGGCAGTGAACATCTTTTTATAGAAGGCTGTGTTTTGTTTACATTTTTTCGGCTCAATAACACCTATATGAATGAGTCACCCATTCATGTCTCCATATACAAAGAAAGGATAATGATTCATCAGTGCTAATTAGACTTATCAACTTGACTCGTGTTTGACGCACGAATAAATATCCTTTAAAAAGCATGCCTATTGGATGACCTCTATTAGTGAGGTATGCGTGGAATGTGAGTTGTAGACGGTGTTCTCATTCTTCAATTAGCTTCTATTATAACAGGGACAAACAAATCTGAATGAATGCTAGTTTTTGATGGATGTTATTACTATGCTAGCTAGTGGCTGTCTGAATAAATATATTACATATTATATAGGATGTAGAGTTTGTTAAGAATATTTACGAATTAACTTTTTAAGGCAAGGTAATTAGGAACTCTCAGTAATATAAGGCTACTTTAAGAAAATATTTTAATAAAACATAGGCACCTAAGTTATTATTCTCTGTAGTAACTGGTTTGTGATCCGGTGGTACATACATAATTGTTCTTTAATTATAAAAAAATGAAGTGTTGCTATATGTAGCCCAGTTAAATTAAAATACATTTGACTTTGACTTTTAGGTATATATATAACAAAGGTTTTTCCCCACAGTGACTTTTATTACAGTAAAAACGAAAATAGCTTTATAAAAATAACTGAGACATCATTGAGAGTTGGAATGTATTTATAAGAGGTTGTGAATAATAAGATATTTTTAGTCCACTATTAGGTTGGGCGCCGTTCGTCTCTGATAAGACTGTCTGACATATTGACCATTGCTCACAAGATGTTATAGGCGTATTTTTTTAAATTAGACTTGTGAATCAAATATTCGCTGACATCACAACATGTGGTATATATATAGAAGTTCTAAATAATGGACTAGTAAGGGAGATTCTAATCTATGCTTACATATAAAATAAACAGTGGTTTTTCAAAAAGCACTTATCTCTGAAACTATCCGACAAATTAAAAAAAATACTTATAAGAGGTATACAATTTTTTTTAAACGATTAAGTTGACTTTGTTTTCGTTTTTTGCTTTCTTCTAGATTTTGTATCTTTATAGTATATTGAATACAAAATTGTACTAAACATTATAAAAAAATGGTTTACCACCACAAGACCAATCGCAAATCCGTTTGAGATTCTATTTTTTCTCGTTGACGTACTTACCACGCGATTAAAAATATAATAAAGAACTCCTTCAAAGACGTTTTTAAAGATGAGCCTTTTACGTAAGTACTAAATGGCATTACGCCCGCACTGTACAAGATAAGCCCACAATATTCTTATATGATATTTATAGTGTGCGTTTAGCAGTAAACACCTGACCGTTGCATAATGGAGGAGACTTGATCATATGAATCGAATAGGTAACCTAGATATTTGCAAGATATTGTTTACAATAGAAATACATATATGTCTGTTAATATAATATGTGTAGTATATGTTTATCTTTGTAATAGTATTATAATTATTTTGCAATAATATTTATAACACATTATGTATTATTTTATGATTGAATAACTTATGTATTGTATGTATTATATCTTTTTTTTCGCGCGAGATCAGTTATCTTGTTTTATCCTGTACATATGGTTACATTGATAGCATTTAAATATCAGCATTTCATTGCCTACTATTTCATTTATTGCCTTAGACAAATCAATTTTTTTATCACTTTTTTTAAAGGCCACAATGCATTCGTGAATCCTATGATAGGATTATGAGCAGATGCGGTCACTTACCATGGTGAATCTCCTTAATTAAGATATTGAACTAAAAGGTATTAAATTTTATACAAAATATTGTCTAAAAGTCGCTTTTATTTTAATTCACATTGTGAGCAGACCTTGTATTAAATAGGAATCCTTGAAAATTACTTATATAATAATGAAGTACTATGATTTCTCACAGTTGGATTTATTAATGGCTTTTATTTACAGCTGTTCATTGTCTAAGCACTGAAACACTTAGTGTCTTACGAAGGAAGCTGTTGTTATACAAATAATGATGCTAATGTTCTACTTATCCTTGAGTAAGGTATATTTGCACATTCAAAATTATAAATCATATTCACATTAAAAGATTTTAAAATCTGACACAATACAGGGAATGTCAATTGAGATGCTGCAATATTTAAGTGTGTTTATATAGTTTTGTAAGGGCTTCATTGAAGCCAGATTAGAACTCTATTTACCACTAAATCGATAATTCCATAAAATTATACTTTTGTCTTTCTGGACCAATAGTTCATTGACCCTAAACAGTGCCGAGAGTGACCGTACACAATCTCAACTGGGTTAAGCTGATATTACAAAGGGATAGAGATTTTTATATAGGTAGTAACAGTTTTTATAAAACAAGAAATGTTTTTAACACAATTCCAACTAACATAGTTCTAAATCTGTTATTACTTTATTACTTTTTACCCGACTACGGCAAAGCCAAAGGAGGGTTATGATTTTGACAGGCTATGTATGTATGTATGTATGTATGTATGTTCATCTGTTCCCTCGTAACTTCTAAAGCACTAATCAGAATTCGACAAATGACATATCATTAGAAGCGTCTTAATTGTCCGCTGGTTATAGGCTATATAGATTTTCACCAAATTCAATGTGGCGCCCTCTAGCGGACAAAATATACAGAGTAAAAAAATAAAGTTAAGCTAGATATGCCGTGTTTGGTATCATTTTAAAGCGCTTCACTTGTACATTTCGAATATATATATATTACTAGCATTTGCTTGTGACTTTACCTGTATTCATGGGGTACTTTTATACTTTTTCAGCGTCGTTTTTTGTCGTAGTTGGGTTTTAGTTTTTTTACTTTATCTTGTTATAATACAAAATTAGACGGAAGGTAAGTTATTCATGAATAACATATATGAAAACATAATTAGTCTATGTATTGTGTTTACATACTAAATTTATTGGATTCGTTCATTATATTTTCAAATATGATAAGAAATGTATTGTCAATCATTTTTTTAAAGTCGGTTTACTAATTTAGACGCTTGGTGGAACGTACAAATACGAGTATATGTCCCCGTTCCTACGACTTAGTCCTATTCAAGTAAAAACAAACTGCCATAACATTACGAGTCAACGGATGAAAAACATCACAAACCGTACAGACTTGAATAATTCATACAATCGACATTTGAAGATCACTTCACCTCTTTTCGCGTAGTTGTGTACAATTTGCGGTAGTAGGGAAATGAGGCGTGCCAAATTGCGTTCCGCGGCCTGGATCGCCTGTCGTTTGCAAGGCCTCAGCCTATTCACTAAGTACTCATACTGACTGAATGGCTTAAGCTATTGTAAAGGATTGGTAATTGTAGGGTATGCTTAGAAGAATTCACGGGAGCTCCACTACAAAATGAATGTCAAATTATATCTGAAGTATCTTTTGACTAATTTATTCTACTGATGTTGTTGGAAGATTTTGAGGAACTATGTAAGAATCTTTCACGCAAAAAGTAATAAATGGATTGGCTAAAGTTTTGCATACAGGTAGTTTAGATTCTAGAGTCTTGACTAACATTTATCTGTTTTGTTTATGATCACAGACACTAATAGCTCCTATATGAATTTAGATGAAATTTCGCGGTCAATTATACCGAAACCTGGAACAACATAGGATGCCCTTTTGCTGTGCGTGCTCCGCGTGATCTTACAGACATATTGACATAGCACGACAAACACCGTAGGTCACTACACCGAGTTGAAAGGGAGAGGCTACAATGGACGGAAACGATCAATCAGCCTGCCCACACTAGGGGACTGAGTATTAAGGACCCCACATTGTAGATATGACTATTTATAGCCATGTTGCTTTGGTATCAAGGAAGGAATGTTATGATTTGGCTGGCAGAGTTCTGACGTAACTGTAAACGCTTAAAGACTAACTAAAATTAAATTCACGATGGTATGTTGAATGTTCTTAGCAGAAGTGCATGGAGTTGGTAATTTCTTTAAGAAACATAAGTATTTTAAATTGTAAAAGACAAAAAGTGCGTTCGGACTACATTAATGGACGTAAAAACCTTGAGTTCCCATAAGTAAAGAGAACTTCAATCAAAAAGAAATAATAAAAATATAAATTATAGCATCTATTCGATTTTGTGACGTCTTTTTCCCTATATTAAAAATTTGATATAATTTTGATAATGAAGTATTCGTTCGTCATCTCCAATCTGCAATAACTTTAACCCTCTTGAACACGCTTTATACTGATAGCACTCAAGTCACAAGATAAATATAAAAAAAAGGAAGAGAGGAAAAAAAAATAGCAACGGTTAGCACATTGCACCGGGTATAAACAAAATGTGCATGACAGATGTTCGCAAGAGACGATATTTGGTTGCACCTGCCTGCCTCGCTAGGCGCTTCAACGGAAACATCTGCCGAGATTGCATCTCATTGATCGTCTGCAGTTCGCGAACGATGCTAATTAATGTCTTTATTTTTTTAAGAAACGGTGGGACAAAGTATGTATGTTTGTTTAAGTTGTTAAGGCTACAATTGGTTACATCAAGGGACAAGTGGGGAAAAATGTGTTTTGTGCTCTCTGAATAAGCCAAACATTCCCAAAGAAATCTCTTATTAAAATGGTATATAATTTAATAGTTTTTTTAATCGCGTTATTTACATAATATTCGCTAAGTTAATACATAGAATATTTGAAAAAAGTCATTGACGCATTGACCTGGTTTGAATAGAAAACTCCTGCTCGAAAATTTAAACATAAGTACAATATGCAAATACTACGGAGAATTAAAAGTTTCTCAACTGCGAACATTGTGAGAGCGGCATTTCAAAAACTACGTCCAATGTGTTGAGCAAAAAGGTTCATTCTATTTTTGCTTGAAAGCACTAGTCGTAGTTGGTACAGGAGTTCTCCGAAATGATGTAATTGTAACAGTCGAAGTAAAAAGAACGGATGGGAGATTACGTGCAAAAAGTACTTTCATTGATAATTTCAATTATCTAACCGTTATCTTCGAAAGTGGTTGCGGTGTTAGTGAATTAGATTTCGCTATCTTTGAAGTTCCCAGAATTTGGAAGAAGTTTAACGAAAAATGTTCGAGAAAGTAATTCTTAAGTTATTTCTGATATGAGCATATAATGTTTATTTAATGTATTTGTATCTATAATTATCATTTTTATCATTTTAATGGTAGTTGTAATCATAAAACATAGAATAAGATATAATATAACCATCTTAGATAACACTGCGCTAAAAAATGTACAATTAAGGATTTGACGTCCTCGGGGCTTGTTACCGTTAAAGTGTGGTCGTCGATTATAAAACATATAAGTTAAATAGACGCGCCCCGCGGTTTAGCCCCTGTCGTAATACAGGGATTAAAGTCAAATACAGAAAGAACTTTTACGCAACGTGGATATTCTCACAAGCTTCCACGTTTATAATATTAGTAAAGATATCGAGTGTTCACGTAACATTTTAGAACATTATTTATACACCATTTAAAACCAACTATTCATAAATTTATTAATATTCGTTATATTCAATAAAAAAATACTTAGAGCCTACTTAAGTATCACTAAGAAAGCGATCTCTTCCAAGCAACCTACGACGTAATAACAAGACGAAGCACTACAAAGCTTCACACATAGCTTCTCACGCTTTCCTCACACATGAATTGAAACGGATTGGAAAGTGCGTTATACGATATTTTGCTCATACATAGTAAGTAGGTACACCTACCTGGTGTATACGGATCATATGACCTCGCACTTTCGGAAGTTGCCGGCAAGGTCGAGTTGCCCATTTGCTGTTTTAATTAACCAAGAATGTAATGTACTGGGTTTGGTTTTTGAAATGAGCTATGTCGTATTCACAGATCGTCTCTATGTTTTGGGTGTACAAAAGCATATATTATATATATATGAAGGTCGTGAATATGGCTTTCTGTTAGGCAAATAATCGGAAACCATTAACAGAAATAATTTTCAAACATAAAGTATATTAATACATGCAAAATCACAAATTATCTTAACACTAAATATAGTGCAGTGTTGTGATAAATTAAACAAATATTGATACAATTCGATTCTATCGTTCGTATTCAATAAGAATCATTTCAAGCATTGGATTTGAGCGTTAAGATCATTTGTAATTTCCAATGTGTTAATATAATCTTGTATCTGATTGTATCTTTATATAGTATTGATATTGAAACTTTAGAAAAAATATAAAAAAATGGTTATTTGCCAGCTCATTGTGATGAGATACTTGTAGGTACTATCACGTGCATCAATTATGAAGGTTCCTCAATACCTCCTAGTCTCTACTTCTGTGGCTTGCTATCCGAATGATAGACATGAGTGAATGAATCTAGATCTTATTAAACTTAGGTCTCAGAATAGGCTGAATGTAATACTAAAGGAGTATAAAAGCCCCATAAAGAATAACATTGAATGATGCTGCTTCCCGTTTTGGTCGAGCGAGGCCGGCCAGCCCACATGCAATGAGCGTATGTTCTTGTAATAATTAACTGTACCGAATGTGTTAACTGAAGGACGATTGGTTAAACCATTATCTTTTTATCGGAGCAGTTAGTTGTGGTGTTAGTACATTGATGAAATTGCAAAGTGTTTTGTAAGATCAACTTTGCATACCCTTCTCCAGTTGTTTGCTAAATGTTCAACTACGTGATGGTCTGACTTTCAACTCCACGTACATTTAGTTGGCATTTTATATATTTTTTAATTACGGAAGGATAGTTCTTAAGCAGAGGAAATGGGTAGGTGTAGGGTATATGTTACAGCGATCACGAATTCGTGTCAGACCAGCTTATTTCTTAAGTAAAAAGTTTTGTTTTGGTTATTGGCACATTATAGAGCCAAATGGTACTATTAATCTTTTCATATTACTATGACTGAATATCATGTCATTGATAAATATAATTTTAACAAAAAACAAACGACTTCGCGCTCGTTTTAAATGTAAATTTAAGACTCGTATGGTTTTCTTATGGACGCCATTGTCAGAACTGGACTGGATTGAAACGGGAATATAATTGATGCACCTGCTTCTAAATGGAAAAGAAACCCATCAAATTAGTTCATAATTTCGAAAGCTCTGAGACTGAAAAAATAAAAAAATATATATTTATATAGATTTTAATTTGAAAATTACTTATTTGAATTTCGTTGATTATGACGATAACCAAAAGGAAAATATATTCTCAATTTCACTTCGTATTAATAACGTACAAAATCAATAACGGACCAATAGTAGCTAAAAATAGATTACCACCAATTTACTTTGCGTTGACGTCAATATAGTAAGTTGAAATTATCGAACCAAATGTTAATTGTGGCAATGATATTTATTAAGTGGGTGGTTGTATTTTTAACTTAAATGTATTTAAAAGTAAAGCATTAAGTCTTTTTTACTGAAAAGACTATTTATAGAATACAAACGTAATATCAGAAGTCCTTTAACTGAAACTTATTAGTTGCTGAAAATCTCAGTAACTTATAGTATTAGTAGTCATCTATTATATACATATATACATTATACATATAATAAAAACGTAACGAGTCGCTGTCTGTACATGGAAGATATATGAGAAAAAATATTATAGGAGACTTTTATTAACGCAATAGAACCCAAAACAATGATTTTTGAAATTTTTGTCTGTTTTCCTGTTTGTCTGTTTGTTTGTGCACGCTAATCTCAGAAACGGCTTATCCTATCTAGATAGGGTTTTCAATGATATATTGCGGTAAGCTTCACTTAACATTTAGTGTTGAATTCATGTCAATCGGTTTATAAATAAAAAAGTTATGGCAATTTAAAGAATCACGTTGAACTCGCTGAACGTTTGTTGGCGCGGGTTAGGCATTTTCAAAAATGCTGCCCAAAGTCACTTTTTTACGCGGGCGAAGTCGCTGGCACAGCTAGTTTTATAATAAAAACGCCGTCAAAACTTCCTGTCAAAGAACATTGGTCGTCATGGTTACCGGTCACCGTCGTCCATGGACAATGCAATAAGCGGGGCTTAACAAAAAGTGGGTGATCACTATCAAACTAATTTAATTTCAATGTAACATCAGACGGTGTAGGCTATTACATACATAAGGTACATATGTTAATAATAATAACATTTACTTTCACAATAAACAACTTTTTTGTGTTCCGTAACTCACAATTAGTATATTTTTTTTTTAATTTTACTCGCAATAATGAGATGTCTAATAGATGTATGGAGTTTTGTCAATTTTATATGTTTGGATACATATTATATGTAGGTTTCATCGTCACGTCTATACTGTTGAGGCAGGGTTCTACCATCTCGGTTTTATTCATTTAAAATAAAAATTATGTAACATCAAATAAATTTAATAAAAATGAAACATGAGGATTAAAATGAGTCTCAAAATAACTATAGTATGTGGAAACAATTGTCAATTGTCAACATTTCGACATTATATATGTAGGTACCTATATGTAGGCTTTGTTTAACCCAAGCGCGTCTACTAATGCAGTAACCCATTGTATTCAAGGAAACGTTGAAGCGTTCCTATCAGATTTGATTGTTCGATAACTCGAATGACCTCAATGGTATCAAAGTCATAAGTGCAACGGTAGTTAAAATTAGGTAGTGCTTGTTTAGTTATTAAATAATAATAATAAGAAAATCATTTACGAAATATCCGCTTGTTAACGATGAAGTATCTAGGTTGAAAAAGTACAGGAAGAGAATGTAGATTTGTTTATTAAAGTGCATTTTAAAGTGTATCAGATGGCGAGGAAATGTCTTTCCGTAGTCTATCAAATGTAGCGGTTTTTGTATCCTTTAAAAATTGATTTGATAAGTAATTAAGGATATATAGTTTTTCATAGAAAATTCCGTGTATAGGCCTACCTATATTATACTCGTGCTTCATATCAAATTAAATTTCTTTAAGTTACTTAGTCGAGTAATGTCATAATATAAAAATGAATCCTCAAATATGTTGCTAAACGCATGATTCGATAATAGCTAAACCTTTTTTTTAATATTTCTCGGTTGGTCTTAGAGCAGAGAAAGAATTGTAGGTGTTGGGGAAGGATAGGTACAGCGTGAACAGAGAGGCATCGGGTCAGCTAGTAGTTTAGAAACTGATTATTTGGTTACTACACAGCAGGTATATTTATCTGTAGGTATTTATAAAACCATCAAAACGTTAATAGCGGCGTCTGTTTCAAACAATGAGATTTCCGAGCCGGCCGAAAGGTTTCCTTTTATTGCGATAGAAGGCAATTAGGCGACTTCCTCTTGGAACAATGGCATGTAAAAACAGCTGCGTGTCCGACGGGTGACGAGTGACAGTCTAATCGTGGAGCGAATGGGCGACGCGGTGACATGTAAGTAGTAGTACAGTGCCCCGCGGTTTTACACGCGTTGTTCCCGTACCCGGAACAATACCGGAATGCAAAGTATACTACGTGATAATCCAGGATATAACCTCTCTACATACAAAATTTCAATCGGTTTAGCCGTTTTTGCTTGAAAGAATAACAAACATACATCCATACTGTATATTACATACATTCTCACAAACTTTCACATTTATTATTTTAGTGGGATAGTAGGATGGATAGGACCTATAGTGCTAGCTAAGCGTAGCGTTAAGCAAGGGGTCGTGTATTCAAGCTATGGCGTTGGTAGTCAAATAAATTGGTTCCGTGCCAAAGCTATGATCTTATTGGCTCTGAATTCTTATATGTATTATGACATGAGTAAGGCCAAAATCACTTCGAATTAAGGCTACACGTGTAAGGACTACAATTGTATGTTCTTCTCGGTAGAAACTGCCTTCCGAACCGGTGGTAAATGTTTTGTAATACCATGACGATTCAAAAGAGTTACTATATGTAGCCTAGTTGAATAAAGATACTTTTGACTTTGGCTTTGACTTCTAAACAGAATAAGGACCTTTTGCGAGTATACGTTACAATTTAATAGTGAAAAGAATACTATCATAAACCCTAACAAGCATAAGTTTATTTTTTACAAGCTTTTATTTAACTTGCAATGTATGTATGTATGTATGTTTGTGTGTTCGGGTGGAATTTTATAACTCAATTTTAAGGCACTTGCCCTCAACCGATTGAGCTGAAATTTTGCATGCACGTGTATATCCGATGACAATGCAATATTATTATGACATGGAGCTGATCTGATGATGAAGTCGGAAGATAGCCATAGCAACTCAGTAATTAAATAACATAACCACATCGAGTTTGGGCTCATTTCATTCGACTAGATGAGTACTTTGGTGCTAGATAGTAACCAAGGTCTGATGATGGAGCCGGAAGACAGCCAAAGGAACTCAGTACTTAAACGACACAACCAAATCGAGTTTGGGCTCGTTTGATTCGCCTAGATGAGTACTTAGATGCT
>JADANM010002527.1:8863120-8877442 GCA_026213755.1 Eurema hecabe
ATCAAAATTGGTTAAAATTTTTCTGTTCTTATGGTGTTATTAGTCTTATTTTCAAAGGCCACCAAGTTTATTTTAGTATATTTGATATTGTATATTTCATGTCTTTCATATACGTGTCGCATTTCCGTAATTGGACTAAAATGGATCGATTTCGTGATTTTTTGCACGACTTTGGAATATAATTATCGGATACAAGCAAGTGTCTTTTACTTTTGTGGGTATATTTGTTTTTTACTATCTCCTAAGCATTTATGATGCTTGTATTTTACATATAAGAAACCTGAATAGGTCATTCCCATCTGTAAAAGAATCGCATCGAAATATGATGCGTAGTTCTAAGCATACTTATGGATAGACAGACAGCGGAAAACTACTTTATTTTTATCTAGTGTTTTCTGAAATACGACCACATTCAAAAAATAAAAATGAATAAATGTACAATGAGAACGGAAATTTTCAAATATTCTACTCTCTATTATTAAAATTATTTCAAATATTAATATGAAGGAAACAACATTAAAACGAGTAAAATGGAATCTGGTACAGGTAAGGCATTTTAGAAGCCGATCACGTCCACACACGTGTTAGGCAGGCTGTCATCGGACGGGCGAATGCTTATTTTGACCTCAGTATTAAATTGTTTGAAGAGTAACAGACGTAGGGCAGCCTTAATGGGGTGTTATGTTGCTTATTATAAGTAGAAGCAAGTTGAAAGAACGATGATAATGATTATAGGAGTCAAGAGTAACATCTCTTGCAAATAGACAATAGCCAACTTCGAACTCCTATTTCCCAAAAAACCTTTAATGGAGTTCAACAAGAACTATATGATATTCCTATATAAATAGATGTATGCAACATGGATTCTTCAAATCAAACACATAGTTGTTGAAACTTGTCAATTCTTAATTGTCATGAAAATATTGAAACATTCTTTTGCTATTCTATTGCGTTCCTCTCAGCAGTCTCCAATGTTTTCGGTGCTGTTTCTCTATCCGATTGGTGTATATGGGCCCTTAAGCAAACACGGAAGATACGATACGTTTTTTCCCCAACAGGCACACTTCCTGATAGCAGGGCTTACTTCCCTGGGCAAAGACACGAGAATGCGACGTGAACCGGAACGGGCTTTTTGTCCGCTGACCAGTATTTATAAGGATGTTGTATAAAAAGGCGTCGTACTGTCTCACGCTTCGAACCGTTACATTATCGGTAGTATAGGTTTTTTAAATAGTTATTTTGTGTGATCAGAATTGAGTACTGAAAAACTTTGTCTTCCTTTAACGATCAAAGTCCATAATATAATGATGAATTGGATGAGGGTGCCATAACTAGTTAGTTCTGATTAGATTTTGAATTTTTTTAGCAAAGAATACTATATTGTTTTATATTAAAGTAACTCGTAAAATATTGAAATGAAAACGTGATCGGATTTGAAGGAAGGAAGAGTTCATACAGCCGATATATTTATACCTAATACAAAATTAATTCCATAAACAACGTTCATCACATGAAAGTGTTTGCGTCAGAATCGTATTCTATAAACAGTAAATAGTGAACCGAAATGGAACTGAGATAGCACGTCTCCTCTTACGTAGGCAAGTTGCTAAAATTAAGTTACAAACAGTTCCGTTATCGCGACTTTCAATTGACGTAAACGCGACGGGTTGTATTTTAACTGAATAGACAACATCATATCAGTATTCTTGTTCAATAGTCATATAATAACGTCTATGTCTAGTCCATAGTAGTATTTCTTCTTCATATAATACTTACTGAATAGGCTATTTGCGTATAATTATTTATTTTATTTTCGACTAGCTATTTTTGTTTAATATAATAATGGATTATGCTATTAGGATAGTTGAAACGCTGATAACTCAAGAACATGAGCAAGTAATGTATAGTACTTGTGAAATAGTAGAATTGTTGTGTGCAAAGTCGGGTCAAGGAGCTAGCTAAGAGAGAAGATAAAGGAGAGACAAGTGCAAAGCTAAGAGAAATTGTTGTAAATGAAAATGAAATGGTCATTGACCATAGATGGTAAAAAGCAAGGTAGTGGCGATCACTTTCGCTGCTCCACGAATTGTGTAGCACGTTGTTGGATTAGATGTAAGTAAATAAAGTGTACAGTGTACTGTTACCAAAGAAAATCGGCGTCAACTATTGACTTGCTAGAAATATCATTGCGTCGTTCGCTTTGTGGGAGCACAGAGGTTTCTCTTTTTTATTTTTATCCTGTATTAAGTAAAGTTTTATTTTTTATTTCTATTGTCAGCACATATAGTCGTTACAGTAAAATTTTACAGCGATTACACATACTTGGAGGTTTTAGGTTTATTTATTTATCTACATAAGTTGATATATAAGCCGTTACAAACACAATAAAATGTTTTGATATGCATTGCAAGTTGTTTTTTCTGTGTACTTTTTTCTAAGAGAGTAATGTTTATGAATAATCTACAAATATACGACACAGCCTAACACTGGAACAGATAACAAAAAGACTGGACGTGCAGAAATGGCTAACGGTTCGAACGAACGTTAAAGATAAGTAATCTTTACTTCTGTTGTGCAAGAAATATATAAATATCGTTGAGTCATCAATTAGTGTATCTATGTGGGATATGGGATAGATGTGAACCGTACCACATTTAAAATCTAACTCTAGTAATCAGTATTTATCAGATTATACAGTTGCCAAAACAGTAGAAGTAAAGGTTTCATAACTTAGATAAAATCTCGATGATATTAATAATATTACATAGAGATTATTATGATAATAACATATAAAAATAATAACCTAGACTATTCTTATAAAGGATTAAAATTTTTTAATTTAAATTGTATTGGATAATATTTAGATCTGATGATTGGATTTTGAACATTCTTTTACCTATAGAACATATAAGAAGGTGCAGTACTTGTATGGGTAAATATGGAAACTAGTTTCGTACGTGTGAAACCACGAGTAGCTAGTAAAATATAATAAATAAACATTGCCATAATGTAGCTGTAATGTACACTTTCACCGTACATAATTAAAATTAGTTGGTACCCATTTCTATGCGTTGGGTGATAGTAAAGAGAAGTGAAACAAAATAACTAGGGTATAATCTAAATCAAAACGTAATTTTAATTAAATGGTTCGAGTTGTTTAAGTGTTAGAAGGTTTTTTATGTTATAGCGGGCAACTGACCATGAGAGTCGCTTGATAAGCGATCACCGCCGCCTATGGACATTAGCAAGGTTGGAAGTCTTATGCGTTTTTGAGCCTACGAACCTGGAATGGGATTAAGAAAGATAGGATGGGAGTTTTAGTCGGTGCTACTGTACAAATCGCAATGCCATCTCCAATGAAAGATCTCTGTTTGTTTCTGATTTACAGTGGAAGAGTGGAACCATCTTTTAAGTCGACCCAATTCGACGTAAGACTAACCAACGAACAAAGCAGAGTTCAGAACCTATTGTTGGAATTTATATTATTTTGTTTTGTTAGTATCAGTATCATTATTATATCTAGATGCTATTGACGTAGCTTTTCTGTTAAAAACGCTGTTCTACTTTTTCAAGCAATTTCTTATGTACGTATGTATGGGAATTTTGCGGCATATGTTTTTCTTCAACACGTGGAAGTGAATAACAAGCGCTGGATTCAATCAAACAGCCATTGTTTCAATTGGTGACGTTCGTTGCCATGAATTGAGAACACGAGCCTACTTGGAACAAATATTTAGTCAGATGGTAACGATGGACGTATGTAATGCGCGTTTATTATCTGTAACGATGGTCTAAGTGGTAATCTCTCGAAAAAGAACGTCAAATGTTTGGTTTAACAAAGTTTTCACTGCTCAAATCAGTGAGAGATTGTGTAGAGCTCTTAAAGAAGTGATAAAACCCATAAAACTGGCTGTATAAATACTCAATGCTGGTCCTTTGGTACTTTTAATTTATTTCTAGATATGTATGTCTCTTGCAGTGTACCCAAGGAGTAATCTTTAAAACGAATCTTACACTCTGCAACCTTTATAGAGTTCAGAAAAACGTAGCAAGAGTTTTTATAGAAAAATGTCTCTCGAGGTCTTATTAAGCGTCGATCCGTTGACGTTCAGACAAATTAGGCGAGCGTTTACATAATCTGAATCGTCACACTCGAGAGAGCAATAATTTATTATTCAAACGAATTCCTTTGCAACTTTTGGAATTCTCATTTTAAATTCGACTTCAAAGTCCTTATGTTGCCAATTTGGTGCTAAATGAGAGGTTTTTGCCATAACGTCATGTATTTAGTGTTCAGTATATAGCCGCTTGTAGATTTTTTGCATCATGTTCATGCGACTGTGTCGTGATCGTTGAAACCTGTTGTGCTCTTAAACGGAAGCGATATGAATAAACACATAATTGTGTTAAACTTTATCCAGTCGACATTGTTTATAACTAATCTACGTCATTCCATCGTCATACTTAATGCCAACAAACGATTAACTATATTATAATTATTGACCGTAATATGGATTAACTTCGAGACATTCACAGAAGCTTATTTATAAGACAGATAAGATTTCTGACGACGCTGAAGTTTTCTTAACTCATTTTTTATTTGCTAAAAATATGCTTGCAAAGTATGCTGGTTCCATTGGACGTTAAAATACAAACAATTGATCAATAAAACACATGTGAGGTGACGTGCAAAATATCATATTTCTCTATTGACTGGAATTTGAACCATGAACCATTATTAGCAGCGCATAAAATGTAAACAATCAAATTGTAAGGATTGTTATGCCGACTGCTGCCAATTCACTGAATGTCATGTTATTCAATCGTGAGCACTTAAACACCATTGTTTTTATAGCAGATATTATTTGCCATGGCTATGACGTGTGTATACAGCTGTGTTCGTCTATAAGGTTATGATAAAACTACTGCATAGAAAAACATTGATTTTGAATATAGACCAGTGTCCCGTATTGATGATAAATGACGGTATGTTTCAAATAAGGGACTAACTTAAGTATTGTTAAAGAATTGAAACCGAAAATTAGAGCCTGTTAAAAGGAATGATCTCGAAGGATTTTTAGTCGTTTTTGTTAGAATGATATATAGAAAGGCTTAGAAAAACTGAAGTAAAGAAAATATTCTTTTACCCCTTTTTCTGTACAGCTGATAAGAACGTTGTAAGGTGTTAAGAATAGTTCTTCGTCTCCATAATAAAAATTTCCTATCAAGAATAGTTAGAATTCTCAATTGTAAAAATATTTTGCATTAGTAGCTCCCTCGTGTTGTTTTAGGTTTTATTTGGTTTGGCTGTAAATTATAAAAACAAATTCGAGGACTTTTTTGCTTCACTCTGACGCGTATTTATACAGCTGTAGTTTTTACGTGAATTTTCATTTGTACAGATATTTTTTTTTTTCATAGAGACTAGGATTTTCTTACTGCTTGTCCACACTGATACTATTGTTGAATGTCAAAATGCATTCAGTGCTAATTATGAATCTTAAGTTGCTTAAATACGAGTACATTTGTTGGTTGAAAAAATAAATAACTAAATATGGGTGACAAGTAAATCAAATAAGTGTTGGTTTGGTTAAATCTTTTTACTTGGTACCGACTTCTAAATTATAAAATATCTATTGAATCATTTCTATATACTAAATGAAAATGCGTACTACGTTGTGGGTCTAAGTCGGTTTATTTTTTGTTAAAAATTATTTTATGCTTCTTAGATTCTATGGTATGGAATGGTGTGGTAGCACGGGCTGATATCCGCAACTCCACTGATTAAATGGTAGGAGTTGTTATAATTTTAAATCAATTTCTTAAGGGAAGACGGTTTCAATTAAAATTTACTTTTTATGTTTTTTTTGACGACATTAAACTGATGAAGCCGATTCTGATTACCCGTGTCTTGTTTCAATTTAGTCTAGTTCTGAAAATATTTTAATTCGCGTTGGAGATAGATTTCTTATAGAAAATTATGCTAATATATAGGTCGGCAATGTTTTGGAAGATAAACGGACCCAAAAATGAAACCTTTAATATAAATAATAGCATATTAAGAGGTTTATATGAAATTGGAATTTAGTAATGAATGTAATGAATTGACAATGGACACGCGAGGTTATTTGAAACTGTTGGCTGTTTAGCAATTTTGTGACCTTAGAGTCTTTGTATGCTGTTAAGAGGTCGTTGAATATATAAAAAAATTCGATATATATGTAGATACTAGCTGCTGCCCGCGACTCCGTCCGCGTGGACTTTCATATAAACTTTAACCCGGGGGGGGGGGGGGTTAAAAGTTTATATGAAACCCTTCCTTCCCTTTTAACCCTTTTTTACAGTTAAAAAGTAGCCTATAGTCTTTCTCAGGCTCTAAACCACCTGTGTACCGAATTTTGTTCTAATCGGTTCAGTAGTTTTAGCGTGATGGAAAGACAGACAGACACACACACACACAGACACAGAGCTACATTCGCATTTATAATATTAGTATGGATAAGCATTTATATACTAACTATTGCTAGCAACTTTGTCTCCGTCGAGTTCTATTATTTAGACTTTTAGAGAAGTTTCTACATTAATAGAATATTTTTAAGTATTTCAGTGTTAATGATGTTTTAGTTTGTTTCTTTGTACGAATAAATTTAATTAACAAAAAAAAGGTTGTAGTGAGTCAATCTTTGAATACATATACGATGGCTTAGATAACTTAAGGAGGGAATAATTCGTGTTATATTTCTTGGGTATTTCGAACTGTTACGCAAAGGAAGCCCACAAATATGAAATATTTTCATAGTTTATATTCTACCTAATTTAAACACTTGTTTGACTTAATGTGTAGTGTGGTAGATCCTATACAAAATTCCTATAATCGTCGTTTTAAAGAAGACACTACTATTCTTTTGGGTTGTTGTTTCATTTGAAGTATGTACTTGCTTATTTTTAATATCTTGATAGTATGATTATTATTATATTTTAACAGCGAATACTTGCTTCTAAATGTAACTAGCAATTATGCCCGTGATTATTTGCGCATTGCGGGGTTTTTTGTTTAAATAGTTTATTTGTATGAGGTTTTTAGGTGTATCTTTATTTTTAACTAAATATACAATGTTGTATGGATACGAAATACTAGTTGTCCTCGTGATTTTTTAGTCTGTTCACCGTGTAGTTGAATTTTTATAAAAGGTGTTTTTTTAGGAAAATTCGAGCTTATGTTGCTTTTTGATGATAGAAGCCTTTAAATTCGTAACTCAAAAAGAAATACACTTCCATTTACTTAAGCAAGTTTTCTATACATATCAATTGCAGCTCATTCTTTTTACATTATAAGCTATACCTTAAATGGTACATTATTATTTTTTACGAAGAATCCAAAGACTTAATGTAGCCTAGTTGAACAAAGATATATTTGACGTAGACTTGACTCCGAAGGACATTATAATGCGCAGTACTAAAATAAAATCCAAAACCAGCACACGCTATTGATAAGTTAACGACACGACGGGCCGATCGAAACAAATACCGTTGTCTCGTCATCACCATCTGGTTAAGGGAAGCGTGTGCTCCAGACTCCAGCGTGGAGAATGTATCGACTATAAATAGCCGGCTAATGGTTTACGAGGTCTTCGGCATGTTGGGAATGTTTAACCGTCAATCTGTAAGTGCTAGATCGTTGTAAGTGCGCGGGCGCACCGGCGGGAGCGGAAAGCGGAAAATGGCGCGCCTCGCTGTTAAATAGTACTCTATGTATAAAAAAAAACCACATGACAATCGGTTGCGTAGTTTTAAAGATTTAGGCATATAAAGAGATATAGGGACAGAGAAAGCGAGTTTGTTTTATACTTTGTGGTGATGATACTGTGAATAAAGATATATTTGGCTTTGTCTTTGCTCGATTGACGCGCTTCAACTAAGTGAAGTATTAAAAAGAGTACAATTGTGTGTGCTATAAAAAAATATGAGGATTGTTATTCTAATGCTTTTACGTACTTATTATAAATGCCGTACCGTACCCGCATTATATAAGTAACAGAGTATTTTAACTAACTTATTTACTCTTATTTTCGCCACTAATTTTGTGTTTCAGAGATAAGCTTGTTTTAAAACGTTTTACGTTCTGAGTAAAATAGTTTTATGCCTTAATAGCGATCTCATATTGATTATTGTTGGCTTTATGCCATTCTATTGGAATGCCAATAACTGAATGATCACATACCAACGATACTCATAAAACGTCCTTTACAAATACCATACAATCGTTCTGACATTAACAGCGCATATAATATAGTGTTAAAATAATTCGAGGTCGTTGGCCGCTTTCTCCCGTGTTGTATGCTTTCTTTAATCTTATGTCATGTCGACTACCAGAGTCAGTAGCGGCTGCAACGTACGATAGATATCATTGTATCACAAGAGGCGTGTCATAAATATAGTCACGATTAACAGTACACTGTACACTATAATGCACTCTACGCCAAGTGACTACCTAACCATCTAGAGCTAGTAGATTTGCAAACTTAATGAATACAAATTTCAACTCGTGTTACCCGTATATGTTTTGGTATGAAATCCACAACCATAGTTGATACTGCGCGCATGCTAACGGCGTCAGCTGAGATAAAATACACAGCACTACGTGATGTGCTTAACAAATTAACGTGTGTACAAATTGAGCAAGCCCCGCCAAGGCTGCGTGGTCTATTTGCACTAATGTCTCGTTAAAAGCGTTCAGTTTCTTCAGCTGAGGAAATGTGTGTGCTCGCGGGCGTGAAGTGCGCTGGGGAAATCATTGTTTTGCTTTGACTTTGTTTCGGTTACAGTAATTGTCTAACCGAGTTTCGGCCGTGTGCTGTGTAGTAACTAGTAACTGGTAATCGAGGTGATCCTTATTCTTTGGTATGCGGCGCGGCGTGAGGCGTGAGGCGTGCGGCGTGCCCGTTCGCTTGCGTAAAGTAGTTGAGTGTTTGCGTTCACTCGGAGCGGACGCGATCTCGCAACTCGAGCCGTATTTATTTATTCGAACGTACGGTTCGAATGGCGCGCCCGAGCTCGTGTTACCCGAGCGTACGTACTTGACGGCTGCTATCATGCGTGTGTGAATGTGATTAACGATAATTAATAGTGTTATTTGATGTTTGATAAATAAGGCCAGATGGTTAAAAAGATTATTGTCGTCGGTATACGCCATTATGAGGATCCCTTTTATAAGGCTTTCGAAGACAAATATAGGTACACGATCGGTCGTATACTCGCTAGTGTAAATTGGATTGCAGTGTGAAAGTGAATGTTTTTAACGTGTTTTTGTTTTGTCCGTAGACATGTGACGGGCGCGAGCGGGCCGCCGGCAGGATGCGGCCACCAGAGGAACAGGTCCTTGGACTCTGTTCTTCAGCGGATACCGGAGGACATGACGCCGACGTCGCCGGAGGGCGCGCCGCTGCGCCTGCCCGGGGACGCGCCCGCGCCGCGCCTCGCGCTGCCGCCCGACGTGCCCGCCGGCTCCGACGACTCCGGCATCCACACGCCGCCCGACAGCCGCGACGACGAGCGACCCACGCCCGCGGCCGCGCGCTCCCGCGAGAGCCTCGACTCCGGAAACCCTGAAGACGCAGATAAACCTCCCGATCCGCCCGATACCCAATGTACCAACGACTCAGATACGCTGGTCAAAAGAGACGCGAACCCTGACGCCACCAGCAACAAGGACAATCTTCTGAGGCTCTTCGAGAGCAAGCTGTTCGACATGAGCATGGCGATCGCGCACCTCTTCAACTCCAAGGAGCCCGGCGTGCAGATGTACCTCGCTAACAAACTGTTCTCCTTCCCCAACGAGGATGTGGACTTTTACTTGCCCCAGTTGGCGACCATGTACATAGAGATTAGTGACGTTGCTGAAGTTCTGCGGCCATACTTAGTGTATAGGTGTAAACAGAGTGCGGACTTTTCGTTGCGGCTCGCGTGGCTGTTGACGGCGTTCGGTGGGGACGCGAAGAAGTGTCGGACGATGAAGTTGAGGGATTCCATATTGGCGGAGGAGATCAGGCCGGCGGCGCGCAGGGGGCACCACAGGGCGCATTCCGACGCGTCAGCTTTGAGGCTGACGACTCCCCCGGGCAGGCATTTGGGAGACTTAGCTTCTGGAAGGGCGTTCGACAACGGCTGCCTGTGCGGCGAGCAGTGCTCGTGCGGGGCGCCGAGGCTCGCGCCGCAGTTAGAGGTGAGCGACGAACACACATTACGTTTTTTTCGCGCGAAAACCTTGATTACGTCATCGAAAGTAATTGCATTATGGATCAGTGTAGGTAAACGTTTACGTGAAACAAATGCATATATTGATATGATTAAACTCGAAACTCACATTCTGGAAATTGATTATTTAAATCAAATGATATTGATAATTGATTTATATTTACATACAGTAGAAAGTTATGGGTTTTTTGTTATAGCTTTTAGTGTTATCAATTGTAGGTAATTATATCACGTAGTCATAACACGATAACCGTGCAACATGTCTTTATCTGATGAAACTGGTTTTAACCAATAAGTTAAACCATTTAAATAGTTCTGTCCCATGGTTATATCCTCGTTAAGCACGGTCCTTTGATATTAAATAGCAAAAACGGATAAAGGATATAGAAGGAAATTGGGAGTTACCGTGATTTTTTTTTAATTCAACTAAAATCTTTTTATTTTTGGTCTAGTAGTTTGCGTGACGTAGACGTGCAGGCGTAGTAGACAGACATGTAGAGTAATTTACTTCTTATAATATCATTTGTAGGTATAGTTTAAAGATAATGATAGCAGACATAACACATTTTATCTTTATGTCAAAGGTTTGCCTAAAAATATGCTTATTATATTTGAATTAAAAACAAACTATTTTTAAACAGACATTCTTTGATATACAATCATTGATCGCTTCACACGAATTAATTCTTACGAAAAAAATAAATAGAAGTTCGAAATGGATTATACATAACTGTTAAGTACATGTACTTAACACTTTTGATAAATGAAGTTTACGAGGAGACTGCGTGAATGTTTTTAAACAACTGTTTTATCTAGTTTCGCCATTCGATTTCTAGTTCAGAAATGCGATCCTTTTGTTTCAGCAATTAAAAGTACTAATTTTATATTAATTGCATTAAAAACGATTAAACGGTTTTTACGTAAAAGTGTAAGAGACAGACAGACAGTTATTTGTATTTAAATGTAAATTTAAAATTGAACAATTAATATAAATAATATTTTTTGTGTTTTGTTGCAATGTATCTTTCTTTCAAAATAATGTTTGGTGAAAATTCCTGGTCAGATTCTATACTTGTGTTGCTAAACTGGGTTTTCCGCGAAAAAACCCGGGAAATGAAAATCAATACACCTTTGTAGTTTGAATGTCTAGACTTTGGGTCGATGTATGGATGACTCAACACAACTAAGGTGTAGTCGATTACAAAAGCATATTATTTATTTGTTTACTTACATATAAATTGTTTATTATATGTAAAGTACGAAGGCTGTCTGCCTTTACTTAAACAAGTACAATACAAATATAGAGTCGAATCCATCCTGTTATTGGCCGAAATTATTCACATTTGCCATTGCTTCCAGGCGACCATACGTATAGAATAATATTACAAAGAAATATGTGTTAACCACCTGAATTGGTGCTAGATTTTTTTTATTTTAAATGAACAGTCGTTCTATCGTCGTCGTCCATCGCTAGCTATACCATTTGTAGATACACCGATATATAGGTAATTTATAGACAAATTATAATGGTTAAGTCCAGATTTATACTAGCCAAATAATATATTTTTTAATATTAAAACTATCTCGGTCTCTAAACGGTCTCGCGGTTAAGCTCCCCCAAAAAGCTCTCCCTGTTCTATTTTACGAAATTTTTTCAGTAAAAATTAAGCACATGATATTTGAAAATAGAAGCTTCCCACTGATAAATGAATAATACATTCGGTTAATTACTGTACTAACTATATCGCTACAACCACACAAACCTAACGTCTCCATATTATTCCCTATGTCGCGGTGATTTCAAGTTATCATAATGTTCCAATAATGAACGGTTAGTTAGGTTAGTCATCGGCGGAAATACGTATTTCACGAACGAGATAAATGCCTAGTGTAATGTTAATTAATTGTAATTGATTTATAATTATTACGTGCGTGTGTTGCTGCGTTTCTGACTGGCACTGATAAAGGACTTAACTTCTTAGAGCTGATAATGTCCAATTCAGCATCCATTGCAGTCCATACATATGGCTCAGTAGTGCCCCTATGTAGAGCCATATTATTTATTGTTTTCTTCTTTTTTCTTATCTGTATTTAATTATTGTTTAGTTGTCTAAATGTAAAGTTTGTAGTAATATGCTCTTTGTTGACGAGTAACTATTGAATATTTTTGCTGTCCTCGTTAGATGAATGGGCAGTAGTTATTGAGCGTATGGTCAGATAGTCGCAGTAAAACTTAATAATACGAAGTATCGAGTATGGTTTAAAATCAGGTTGGGATAAGATTTGTGGAAATATAGGGCACGGGCGCTCCCAATGACCGCACGGAAGGCAAGGTTTTACTGGGTACAAACACGATTATTTTAAAGGAACGCTTAAAATAAATGTCGTGTCGTATTAACACTATGTGGATTTATATTTGTTACTTTAAGTAGCTTTGATGAATAAGGATATGTTATGAATTTGGTTCTTTATCAAGCAGTCACACTCGTTATTATCTTAGATTTATTATTAGTATGAAAGAGAATTGATTATTATTTTTATTATTATGTCATTATTATTTTTTTATAATACCACTAAGCAAGAAGTACTACCAATTAGCTCCTCAAACAAGCTACTATACGACTTTGTTGTATCAAACTCCTCTACTTCACCTCCTGTTTCACTATCTGACTTACTCTACAGTGTCCGCAAGCTTTAAATATGTCCCATCTGCAACTATGCTTCAGGTTTCCGTAATAAGATCGAGGTGATAACTCGCTTTATCAAATTGCAAATTCTGCCATGGACATTAGTCAGCGTCGCATACAACTTTCATGCGACTGTGAGCTTAAACAGACGGTGTTAAAGTCGATATTTGAATGAAAATCGCATTTATTTATTTACAGTGCGAAACGCAAATACAGAAACGTAGTGTTTAATGTCGTATGAGTTATAGTTCCTAGTTCCTACTTATAAAATCGACAGACGTTACGACATTGGAAATATAAAAAAAAAATTTTCAAGATAAATGGACTGTTCTTAGTTTGTCTGTGAGGTTGACGTAGTGTAGGAAGTGTTTAATGGCTTTTTATGTTACACTTGGCTCTTCGCTTACTTTTAAACTGAGGTAACTTGATAGACTCACTTGTCTGAAAAGTGAATCTTAAAACCCGTGATTTTTACTTAGATAAATAGATTTAATAAGGTAGAAGGTAATTAGTTCAGAGATCAAAAAATGTATTAGCTGTAGCTTCTAGGATTATTAAAAAAGCATTATAAAAATCGATTCAGCTGTTATCGAGTCATATACTTGGCATCACATTTAGGGATTTATTTTATACATATAATAAATAACACCTAAATTTAATTCATTAGTTGTTTTTTTTTTAAATAAATATTAGTAACACGTTCCATATTGATGATATTCCACGAAAACAGAGAGTACGTAAATCTGAGAAATGAGTCACGATTTAAAATCGTTCTTTGTAACAATCCGCGATGTATCCTTATTCGTTAGCGATGTTTTTGTGTTAATATATACTTACTAGAGATGCGCCGAGTAACAATTTTGCGGAGTAACGAGTACCGAGTATTACTCGGCTTAATTTTATTTCAACCGAGTACTCGCCCGAGTAACTCGGTTAAATCAAATTCCCATTTCGCATGTAAACAAGTACAAATAGACCTAGTTATGTATAGCACTAAAGCGCATTATGCGACACAATGCTAAATGTTAAATGTTTCAACAACTGTTGGCTCACGTTAATACAACCCTAACCCCGGACACCGCCCAAACCTTAACCAAACAGTACTCCAAACAGTAGTAACCCAAACAGTACTTTTTGGAGTTTATTTGTTACATACATAAATATAAATAGATGTAGATTACGTAATTTGAACTGATTCAATTTGCACACTAAAATAGTTTATGTGTATGAACTTTAAGTGCTAAATAAAAGCTTCAATACTATCTTGAATGCTCTAGTATAAGATCCCGTTATAGAACGACCTTCACCGAGATGCTTATTTAATGAAACGTATTTTATATTTAATTTAATATGTCAATAAATATAATCCATATGGGTTGCC
>JADANM010002527.1:8886928-8910466 GCA_026213755.1 Eurema hecabe
AATTCTTATAATACAATGGGTCCTGCGTCAGCGAGAACCAAGGGCTGCGCCTTGGTAACTCGAGTGCTGCCAATTCACTGAATGTCATGTTATTTAATCGCACTTAAACACCATTGTTTTTACAGCAGATATTATTTGCCTTGGCTATGACGTGTGTATACAGCTGTGTTCGTCTATAAGGTTATGGTACTGCTGCATAGAAAACGATTGATTTTGAATATAGACCAGTGTCCCATATTGATGCTGACTGACGGTATGTTTTGAAATAAGGGACTATCTTAAGTATTGTTAAAGAATCGAAACCGTTTATTAGAGCCTGTTAAACGGAATTATCTCAAAGGATTTTAATTCGTTTTTTTAGATTGATACAGAAGAGCTTGGAAAAACTGAAAATATTCTTTACCCCTTTTTCTGTACAGCTCATGAAAACGTTGTGAGGTGTTCTTCGTCTCCATAATAACATTTTCCTATCAAGAATAGTTGGAATTCTCAATTGTAAAAATATTGTGCATTAGTAGCTCCCTCGTGTTGTTTTAGGTTTTATTTGGTTTGGCAGTAAATAATAAAAATAAATTCAAGGACTTTTTTTTTACACTCAGACGCGTATTTGTACAGCTGTGGCTTTCACGTGAATTTTATATTATCTAGAGATATTATTTTTATTTATTGTTCATAGAGACTAGAATTTTTGTGGATATCCATACTGATACTGTTGTTTAATGTCAAAATTCATTCAGTGCTAATTATGAATCTGAAGTTGCTTAAATACGACATTTGTTGGTTGATAAAATAAATAAGTAAATATAGGTTTGGTTAGTTTTTAGATATGAGTACTTAGATATTGAAGATATAGAATAATGGATAAAATTTTGCTTCTTAGATTAAATGGTATGGAATGGTAATATAACACGGGCTGATATCCGCAACTCCACGTCAAGGCGCGATTTTTGCGTGATTAAATGGTAGGAGTTTTTATAATTTTAAAACGATTTCTAAAGGGAGGAGGTTTTAAATTAAAATGTAAGTACTTTTTATGTTTTTTTTAACGACATTCAAGTGATCAAGCCGATTCTGATTACCCGTGTCTTGTTGCAATTTAGTCTAGTTTTGAAAATATTTTAATTCACATTGGAGATAGATTTTTTATAGAACATTATGCTAGCATTAGCAATATAAAATTAAGCAATGGCTTGGAAGATAGACAGACCAAAAAATGAAACGTTTAATATAAATAATAGCATATTAAGAGCTTTATATGAAATTGGAATTTAGTAATGAATGTAATGAATTGACAATGGACACGCGAGGTTATTTGAAACTGTTGGGTGTTTTAGCAATTTTGTGACCTTAGAGTCATTGTATACTGTTGAGAGGTCGTTGAATATGTAAGGATTTTCTATATATATGTAGATACTAGCTGCTGCCCGCGACACCGTCCGCGTGGACTTTCATATAAACTTTTACCCCCCTCTTCCTTCCCTTTTAACCCTTTTTTACAGTAAAAAGTAGCCTATGTTCTTTCTCAGGCTCTAGACCATCTGTGTACCCAATTTCGTTTTAATCGGTTCAGTAGTTTTAGCGTGACGAAAAGACAGACAGACATTTACTTTCGCATTTATAACATTAGTATGGATAAGCATTTATTTACTAACTATTGCTAGCAACTTTGTCTCCGTCGAGTTCTATTATTTAGACTTTCAAAAAAGTTTCTACATTAATATAATATTTTTAAGTATTTCAGAGTTAATGATGTTTTAGTTTGTTTCCTTGTACGAATAAATTTCATTAACAAAAAAAAGGCTGAAGTGAGTCCATCTTTGAAGACATATACGATGGTTTAGATAATTTAAGGAGGATTTTCCTTATTTAAACTTTTGTTTGACTAAATGTGTAGTGAGCTAGATCTTATATAAATTTCATATTAATCGTCGTTTTAAAGAAGACAGTTCTTTTTTTTCGGTTTTTGTTTCATTTGAAGTATGTATGTACCTACTTGCTTATTTTTAATATTTTGATAGTATGATTATTATATTTTTACAGCGAATACTTGCTTCTAAATGTAACAAGCAATTATGTCCGTGATTATTTGCGCATTGCGGGGTTTTTTGTTTAAATAGTTTATTTGTATGAGGTATGTAGTTGTATCTTCACTTTTAACTAAATATACAATGTTATATGGATACGAAATATTAGTTGTCCTCGTGTTTTTTTAGTCTGTTAACCGCGTAGTTGCATTTTTATCAAAGGTCCTTTTTTTAGAAAATTCCACCTTTTGTTGCTTTTTAATGATAGAAAATGTCCTGCCTTTTAATTCTTAACACAAAAAGAAATACACTTCAATTTACTTAAGCAAGTCTTCAATACATAATATCAATTTCAGTTCATTCTTTTTACATTATACCTATACCTAAAGGGGTACATTATTGTTTTTGTATCGATTACGAATCAATACAAGCACATATCTTACCAAATATAGTCTAGTTGAATAAAGATATATACATACTTGACGTTAACTTGACTCCGAAGGACATTATAATGCGCAGTACTAAAATAAAATCCAAAACCAGCACACGCTATTGATACGTTAACGACACGACGGACCGATTGAAACAAATACCGTTGTCTCGTCATCACCATCTGGTTAAGGGAAGCGTGTGCTCCAGACTCCAGCGTGGAGTCTCGGCTATAAATAGCCGGCTAATGGTTTACGAGGTCTTCGGCATGTTGGGAATGTTTAACCGTCAATCTGTAAGTGCTAGATCGTTTTAAGTGCGCGGGCGCACCAGCGGGAGCGGATAGCGGAAGATGTGGCGAGAAAATGGCGCTTCGCTGTTAAATAGTACTCTATGTATTAAAAAAAACCGTATGAGAATCGGTTGCGTAGTTTTAAAGATTTATATAGAACATATATAGAGATATAGGGACAGAGAAAGCCAGTTTGTTTTATTACTTTGTAGTGATGATACTGTGAATAGAGATATATTTGACTTTGATGTTCGTTTGACGTGCTTCAACTAAGTAAAGTATTAAAAAGAGTACAATTGTGTGTGCTATATAGAATAATGAGGATTGTTTTTCTAATGCTTTTTTGTCCTTATTATAAATGTACTGTACCGTACCCGCATATAAGTAACAGAGTATTATGCGTTAAGTAACTAATTTACTTTTGTAATCTCCAAATTCTCATAGATAATTACATACAAAGTAATTTTGTGTTTGAGAGATATGCTTGTTTTAAGACGTTTTAAGTTCTGAGTAAAATAGTTTTATGCCTTAATAGCGATCTTATATTGATTGTTGTTGGCTTAATGCCATTCTATTGGAATGCCAATAACTAAATGATCACATACCAACGATACTCATAAAACGTCCTCTACAAATACCATACAATCGTTCTGACATTAACAGCGCATATAATATAGTGTTAAAATAATTCGAGGTCGTTGGCCGCTTTCTCCCGTGTTGTATGCTTTCTTTAATCTTATGTCATGTCTCCGGTAGTCGGTAGCGGCTGCAACGTACGATAGCTATCATTGTATCAAAAGAGGCGTGTCATAAATATAGTCACGATTAACAGTAAACTATACACTATAATGCACTCCACGCGAAGTGACTACCAAACCATCTAGAGCTAGTACATTTGCAAACTTAATGAATACAAATTTCAACTCTTGTTACCCGTATGAAATCCACAACCATAGTTGATACTGCGCGCATGCTAACGGCGTCAGCTGAGATAAAATACACAGCACTACGTGATGTGCTTAACAAATTAACGTGTGTACAAATTGAGCAAGCCCCGCCAAGGCTGCGTGGTCTATTTGCACTAATGTCTTGTTAAAAGCGTTCGGTTTCTTCAGCTGAGGAAATGTGTGTGCTCGCGGGCGTGAAGTGCGCTGGGGAAATCATTGTTTTGCTTTGAATTTGCTTGACTTTGTTTCGGTTACAGTAATTGTCTAGCCGAGTTTCGACCGTGTGCTGTGTAGTAACTAGTAACTGGTAATCGAGGTGATCCTTATTCTTTGGTATGCGGCGCGGCGTGAGGCGTGCGGCGTGCCCGTTCGCTTGCGTAAAGTAGTTGAGTGTTTGCGTTCACTCGGAGCGGACGCGATCTCGCAACTCGAGGCGTATTTATTTATTCGATTGTACGGTTCGAATGGCGCGCCCGAGCTCGTGTTACCCGAGCGTACGTACTTGACGTCTGCTATCATGCGTGTGTGAATGTGATTAACGATAATTAATAGTGTTATTTGATGTTTGATAAATAAGGCCAGATGGTTAAAAAGATTATTGTCGTCGGTATACGCCATTATGAGGATCCCTTTTATAAGGCTTTTGAAGACAAATATAGGTACACGATCGGTCGTATACTCGCTAGTGTAGTGGATTGCAGTGTGAAAGTGAATGTTTTTAACGTGTTTTTGTTTTGTCCGTAGACATGTGACGGGCGCGAGCGGGCCGCCGGCGGGATGCGGCCACCAGAGGAACAGGTCCTTGGACTCTGTTCTTCAGCGGATACCGGAGGACATGACGCCGACGTCGCCGGAGGGCGCGCCACTGCGCCTGCCCGGGGACGCGCCCGCGCCGCGCCTGGCGCTGCCGCCCGACGTGCCCGCCGGCTCCGACGACTCCGGCATCCACACGCCGCCCGACAGCCGCGACGACGAGCGACCCACCCCCGCGGCCGCGCGCTCCCGAGAGAGCCTCGACTCCGGCAACCCTGAAGACGCAGATAAACCTCCCGATCCGCCCGATACCCAATGTACCAACGACTCGGATACGCTGGTGAAAAGAGACGCGAACCCGGACGCCACCAGCAACAAAGACAATCTTCTGAGGCTATTCGAGAGCAAGCTGTTCGACATGAGCATGGCGATCGCGCACCTCTTCAACTCCAAGGAGCCCGGCGTGCAGATGTACCTCGCTAACAAACTGTTCTCCTTCCCCAACGAGGATGTGGACTTTTACTTGCCCCAATTGGCGACAATGTACATAGAGATTAGTGACGTTGCTGAAGTTCTGCGGCCATACTTAGTGTATAGGTGTAAACAGAGTGCGGACTTTTCGTTGCGGCTCGCGTGGTTGTTGACGGCGTTCGGTGGGGACGCGAAGAAGTGTCGGACGATGAAGTTGAGGGATTCTATATTGGCGGAGGAGATCAGGCCGGCGGCGAGGCGGGGGCACCACAGGGCGCATTCTGACGCGTCAGCTTTGAGGCTGACGACTCCCCCAGGAAGGCATTTGGGAGACTTAGCTTCTGGAAGGGCGTTCGACAACGGCTGCCTGTGTGGCGAGCAGTGCTCGTGCGGGGCGCCAAGGCTCGCGCCGCAGTTAGAGGTGAGCGATGAACACACGTTACATTTTTTTCGCGCGAAGACCTTGATTACGTCATCGAAAGTAATTGCATTATGGCTCAGTGTAGGTAAATGTTTACGTTAAACAAATGCATGTAGTTGAGATATATAGTGAAATGATTAAACTCCAAACTTAGATTCTGGAAATTGATTGTTTAAATTAAATGATGTTGATAATTAATTTACATTTACATAGTAGAAATATATGTTTTGTGGAGTTATTGGTTTTTTTTTATGGCTTTTATTGTTATCAGTTGTAATTATATCACGTAGTCATAACACGATAACCGTGCAACATGTCTTTATCTGATGAAACCGGTTTTAACCAATAAGTTAAACCATTTAAATAGTTGTGTCCCATGGTTATATCCTCGTTAAGCACGGTCCTTTGATATTAAATAGCAAAAACGGATAAAGTATATGGAAGGGAATCGGAAGTAATCGTGATTTTTAATTCATCTATCATCATATTCGGTCTAGTAGTTTGGACGTGCTAGCGTAGTAGACAGACAAATAGAGTGACTTTTGTATTTATAACATTAGTAGGTATAGTTAAATGAAATGAGAAATTAAATGAGAACAGACAAAACACATTTTATCTTTGTGTCAAAGGTCTGCTTGAAAATATGCTAATTACATTTTAATTAAAAATAAACTATTTTTAAACATTATTTTCTATACAATTCATTTATCGCTTCAAACACGAATAATTCTTACGAAAAAAATAAATACAACTTCAATGGACTATGTACTTACAGTTTTGATAAATTAAGATTATTACTTTGTATAATTAAATGTTTTTAAAGAACTATTTTATCTAGCTTCGACATTCGATTTCTCGCGCAAGAATGCGATCCTCTTGTTTCCGCAATTAAAAGTAGGCTCTGTGATTTATTAAAGTCCACATTTAATTATCTTTATACTAAATTTCATTAAAATCGATTAAACGGTTTTGACGTAAAAGTGTAAGATACAGACAGACAGTTATTTGTATTTAAATGTAAATGTAAAATTTATATTAATATAAATAATATTTCTTGTGTTTTGTTCCAATGTACCTTTCTTTCAAAATAATGTTTGGGGAAAATCCTAGTCAGATTCTATACTTCTGTTGCTAAACTGGTTTTTCCGCGAAAAAACCCGGAAAATGAAAATCAATATACCTTGTGTAGTTGGAGTGTCTAGACTTTAGGTCGATGTATGGATGACTCAACTCTACTAAGGTGTAGTCGATCGCAAAAGTAATTAGTTTATTATTTATTTGTTTATTTACATACTAGCTGTTGCCCGCGACTCCGTCCGCGTGGACTTTCATATAAACTTTGACCCACCCTTCCCCCTTATAACAATTTTTTTAAGTTAAAAAGTAGCGTATGTTTTATCTCAGGCTCTAGACCATCTGTGTACCAAATTTCATTACAATCGATTAAGTTGTTTGGCCGTAAAAGCGTAAAATTATAAAAAGTTTCAACCCCTCGCGTATCCTTTTGTCGATTCTATACTGTTATTGGCGAATTTATTTATATTAGCCATTGCTTCCAGGCAACCATATGTATAGGATAATATAATTAATAAAAATATGTATTCACCACCTGAATTGGTACTAGATTTATTTTTTATCTCAAATGAACAGTCGTTCTATCGTCGTCCATTGCTGGCCATTACAATTTGCCTATATCTGTAGTTAAAGAGATAAATAGGTAATTTATAGACAAACTATTATGGTTAAAGCCAGATGCTATTCAAATATTATGATTTTTTTTTATATTAAATAAATAAATAAATAATAATAAATATTTTCAGGACATTTATACACAGCGTCATCTAGTTCCAAGCTAAGCAGAAAGCTTGTGTTATAGCAACTGGATAACGGAATAAATTACATATACATACATACTTTTCTTTTGTAAATACATACATACGATATAAGCAACACCCAGACCCCAGAAAAATACAAATGTAAATTACAAATATATATTTCCGGTGTGGGGATCAAACCCACGACCCTTCGCGCAGAAAGCAGTTGTGCTACCACTGCGCCAAGCGGTCGTATTAAAACTATCTCGGTCTCTAAACGATCTCGCGGTTAAGCTCACCCAAAACTCTGTCCTGTTCTATTTTTTACGAAATTTTTCCAATTAAAATTAAGCACATATTTAAAATAGAAGCTTTCCACTAATAAATGAATAATAAATTACGTTAATTAGTTTATTAACTATAACGTAACAACCTCACAAACTTCAACGTGTCCATATAATGTATTCCTATGACGCAAAGATTTCAAGTTATCATAATGTACCATTAATAAACGGTTAGTTAGGTTAGTCACCAGCGGAAATACGTATTTCACGAACGAGATAAATGCCTCGTATAATGTTAATTAATTGTAATTGATTTATAATTATTACGTGCGTGCGTTGTTGCTTTTCTGACTAGCACTGATAAAGGACTTAAGTTCTTAGAGCTGATAATGGCCAATTCAGCATTCATTGCAACTCCAACGTATAGCCCGTAGTCTGTACCATCATATAGTAGTTCCCTTTTTTTAATAGTGGGGAAATCTTCATAGGTACCTCGGGGAAAGAACCATGGGTTATGTCGGACTTCTACCGACCAATACCCCAATGTATAGCGCTCTACCGCAGCGAGTGGGGATCCGGGCTCTTCTGCGATATAGTAGTACTCCTATGAAGCGCAATATACTATATTGTTTTCTTCTATTTTCCTATCTGTATTTAATTATTGTTTAGTTTTCTAAATGTAAAGTATGCAGTATTGTTCTCTGGAATAATTGTTTCTTTTCTTCTTGACAAGTAACCATTGAATATTTCCGCTGTCTTCGTTAGAAGAATGGGCTTACTGTTAATCGAGCGTATGATCAGATAGTCGTTGTTAAACTTAATAATAGGAAGTATCGAGTATGCTTTAAAATCAGGATGGGATAAGCTTTGTGGAAATATAGGACACCGGCGCTCCCAGCGACCGCACGGAAGGCGAGGTTTTACTGTGTATAAACACGATTATTTTAAAGGAACGCTTTAAATAAATGTCGTGTCGTAATAACTCTATGTGGATTTTTATTTGTTTCTTTAAATAGCTTAGATGTATAAAGATATGTTTCACTTAAATTGTATAAAATATGATTTTTTGCTTAGAAGATACAATCGTTATTCTTTTAGAATGCAGGTTATAAAAAGGTTGAATCTAAAGAGACACTTTTCTGTCCTACGTCTTATTGTTGCTAGAAATGTCAAGCAAAATATTTATTGTTTAAAAATGAGATGTTATTTATATTACAGTTTAAAAAATGTAGTTCAAATTAACACGCATTAATAAAACTCTCTTTTAATTAACTAAACTTTAAAAGTTAATATAATTGTTAATATCACTACGTAACGCCCATCGTGCAGAGCGGTACTCCATTGAGAAAATAATTTACAACCAATCCTCAAAATTATTACCATCATATCATATCATAACCACCCACTTTTCACTATCTGACTTACTCTATAGCGTCCGGAAGCTTTAAATATGTCCCATCTGCAACTATGCTTCAGATTTCCGTAATAAGATCGAGGTGATAACTCGCTTTATCAAATTGCAAATACCAGTTGCAAACTCTGCCATGGACATTAGTCAGCGTCGTACAAAACCTTGGTGCGATTATGAACTTTAACAGACGGTGTTAAAGTCGAAATTTCAACGTAAGTCGCATTTATTTATTTACTACAGTGCTAAAGGCAAAAACAGAAACGTAGGTACTGTTAATGTCGTATGAGTTATAGTTTCTACTTATAAAATCGAGATACCTATGACATTGGTAATTATAAAAAAAAAATCAAGATAAATAGACTGTTCTTAGTTTGTCTGTAAAAGGAGGTTGACGTAAATGTAGGAAGTGTTTAAAGGTTTTCTTTATGTTGCACTAAGCTCATCGCCTGCTTTAAAACTTAACTTAACTTGATAGCCTAACTTGCCCGGAAAGTGTCTTTAAAACTGTGATTTTTACTTAGGTAAATGGATTTAATATGGTAGAGGGTGATTTAATTCAGAATTATCTGACTAAATTCTATCTACAGTTAATACTTTTCTATTTTCTTTAGATCAAAGAAATGTATTAACTGTAGCTTCTAGGAATAAAAAAATCAATATAAAAATCGCTTTAGCTGTTCGAGTCATACACTTGGCATCACATTTAGGGATTTATTTTTATATAATAAATAACACCCAAATTTAATTCATTAGTTGTTTTTCAAAATAAATATTAGTAACATGTTCCATATTGATGAGTTTCCGCGAAAACAAGAGAGTACGTAAATCTGAGAAATGAATCACGATTCAAAGTCGTTCTTTGTAAGAATCCGAGATGTATCTTTAGCGGATTCCACCGGTTAGACATAATCTACTTATACTAATATAATAAAGAAGTAAAGTTTGTGTGTTTGTTAAATTGTAAGGGGTAATCTCGGGATCTAATGAACCGATTTTAAATAATTTTTCACCAATAGAAACTCACATTATTGCTGAGTGTCATAGGCTATATAAAAAACCGAAAAGGATAATTAACATTATGCCCAACGAAGTGGGCACGGGTCAGCTAGTATTAAATATAGCCTATTTTATAATGTTACTCAGTGATAATGTAGCTTTCTAATGAAAAAAGAATTATTAAAACCGGTCCAGTACTTTTTGAGTTTATTCGTTACATACATAAATATAAATCTTTATAATATTAGCGTAGATGTAGATTACGTCATTTGAACTGGTTCAATTTGCATACTAACATAGTATATATGTGTATGAACTTATGTGTAAATAAAAGCTTCTATACTAACTTGATTGTGCTCTATTTGGCGGGAAAGAAAGACAAAGATTACAGCGCAGTTTTAATTAAAAAAAAACAAGAATGTAGAAATAAATGTCCAATTTGTGGAACTAACTTATAAAATTAATTTAATGCTGTGAGTCAAAAGTCTGTTTAAGAATTTAATAAAAGATAAATAAGCCATTCCAGTAGTCATAAAAAACAAGATTTTTCTTTTTTATATATGTTTATTGTTCATAGTTCTGAGCAATTATTTAAAAAATACATTTGATAATCTAGATTCGTAATTTGATTATTCAAATTGTATGCCAAAAAAAGAGTATAAGTAGCCAGCCAGTACCTAATGCCAATTAAAAAAGTAATACGTCTATGTCACCTTGACATTAAAAACAAAAATACACACAGAGTAGTAATAATTAAACTATGTATATAGAAATAGTGGCAAGGTAGTAAGATGTAGGACTGGCACGATTCGCCCGTGAACTGAAAAACGTTTTTTACAAGATGTATGACACAATATGATGTGTTTATAATGGGCTATACGCGATACCAGACTTTAAACTTGTAAATGGTAACCCTAGAAACGACGCTCATAAGAAAAAAATATGTTCATAGAAAAGACTAGTTTAAAAAATTTTCTTTTGAACTTTTGAACGTTTATTCCGATTTCAAATTTAACATGGATTTATACTAGCTTTTTTTATTGAAGACGTAAATGAATACTATTGTTGTAAGTATTTAGGTATATTATGATAGTCGTCCTATGAAAACCAATCTCTAATTGTAATTTTATCAGTTATAATAATAACTAGAAATAATAAAGCTTTCTATGGCAATTAAATTTTGACAATGACTAAAGTAAGTTCAAACATTATCCAATATAAGATCAAGGCCGACAACATGTTCACGAGTCCCTCGTAAATGTTATGGACGGAGGTGGTTACTATCAGGAACCCCTCCTGCCAGTTTGTTCGCTTGTTTTGTATAAAAAAGCACCTAACTTAACTTGTCTGTCTTATGTTTATATCTTAGCCGAGTTTATTATAGAATTGTTAATATTAATAGTACCCCTATCATTTTCAGTTCCTCGCAGCGTTGACCAAAATCGGTCGATTGCTCGCCAGCGTGTCGGACAAGGAGCGACGCAGCGGTCGTCTTCGCGCAGAACTCATGACGTTGGACCTCAACCTTCCCGCGAAGGTGTGGCTGCCCCTGCATAAGAAACCACACTACGTGCTCAGGATACCGCCCCATGCGGCCGCCGTGCTCAATAGCAAGGAAAAGGTACAACTGTGGATAATTTTTGATGTCATGACATGTTAACCACATATCATGACTTAACCAAGCAAGTTAAAGAGAAACTGCAAGAGGGAATTCTTGCTTGGTAAAGAAGGTAGCCCATAAACAACGACCCTCTCATCTTTTTTATGGGAATATCGCAGAGCAAAGAACTTCGCGAATGTGTTTAAAATAGAAACCTTTCAGGTAGGAGGAGTTATAAATGTTGGATAAGAGAGAATGGTATGAGTAATAATATGGTTATTGCTCCCACTAACTGTATATAACGGTATATTAATGCCTTTGATATCTTAAATGCCACTACTTAACGTTGTTTTTCTTTGGGCGGTTGATGGTACTAAACTCACTAGTTTATTCTCACCAGTTCAATATCCATAGTTCAATTTATTACGCCATTCATTTTTTAATCACAAATCCATTAAAACAAAATCAAAGCCAACCATTCACAATCGAACTAACCCCTTCCAGGCGCCATATATAATCTACGTGGAGGTGCTGGAGACGGAGGGGCACGAGCCGCTGCCCCCGCGGCTGCTGCCCCCCGCGCCGCCCGCGCCGCACTCGCCCCCCATCCGCCACACCAAGAGCGAGGAGAACCTCCTGCCGCGCTCGCCCCTCGACGACGACAACAGCGACTGCTGGAGCTACGACGACGACGACGTGCCGCCGCCCTGCCCGGTGGCGCCCGACACCGTGTCCTGGGTGAGTTGAGACAAAGGGAGATAGACGTTGTAGGAGATGATCGTAAAGAGATAACGTGTGAGGCGTTTTTGGCGGAGTGAGAGGGGTATTAGGGGGTGATTATAAGAATATAGATATTGAGATATTGGAGGGGTTGATTATAGAGAGATACAGGACGAGACGTTTTAGGGGATAGAGGTAAAATGAGTTATGTAAATCCAAAAAATGCCAGTAGAGGCTCAGAACTAATAAAACGTCGCCCCACATTGTGACCTGTGTATAAATGTTAGTTTTGACTTGGGTGGATAAAGATATAGAGTGTGAAACGTTTTAGGGGGTGATCATAAGTGAAAGAGTTTGTGACTATCATATTATCTCATCGTTCAGAAACACATAACAATAAGGATGCGTTCTCACAGTGACGTTTAGTCATAGAGAGATAGAGCGTGATATGTTTTAGGGGGTGATTATAAATAGGTATAGCGAAAAACGTTTTAGAGGGTGAGCATGAAAAGATAATGTCGTTTTAGGGGAGAGAGAGAGAGAGAGAGAGAGAGACACGCGCAAAAAGTGTCCTTACAACTTTTGGTTTTAATTTTTCGTAATGAAATTTCATACCAATAATAGTTTGGTTGTTGTACGGTTGAGCAGCTGTCGGTCCAGTCGGTGCAGTCGATGCAGTCGGCGCAGTCGGCGCAGTCGGCGTCGTCGTGCGGGTCGCGCGAGTCGCTGGCCGTGGGCGCGGGCGAGGTGCGGCGCCGCCTGGCCGACGCCACGGCCGCGCCGCCGCCCAACGCCTTCCGCCACGACCCGCACGACCCCTCCGCTGTGGCGCTCAAGGTATGCACACACACACACACACACACATGTATATATGCGTACACGGTAATACATACACGCTTACATGAACGCACAAATACGCACATACACACACACGTAATCTATATCTATATAATTCAAAGGTGACTGACATAGTGATCTATCAACGCACAGCCCAAACCACTGGATGGATTGGGCTGAAATTTGCAGTGCAGGTAGATGTTATGACGTAGGCATCCGCTAAGAAAGGAATTCCCGAAATTCCACGGGAACGGGAGTTAGCGGGAAAAAACATTAGTATGAAAAAATCTGAACCGCTTACGTTAGACGCTTGAAATTTGGCATGTAGGTACCTTAAACTTAAAGGTTATTTGCAACAGAATATTGCAAAATTCCCACGGGAACGGGACAAAATATTTGTAGGAAAAAATCTAGGAAAAAAGGATTATAAGGGAGGAAAGGGAGGGTCACATTTTATATGAAAGTCCAAGCGAACGGAGTCGCGGGCAACAGCTAGTATAACATAAGAAACATGAATACATATGAGTATGTACGTACATGCACATAAGCATAGAAAGTAGAAACACACACACGTGTACGTAGGCGCATAAAAATGTTAAACGTTCACGTATACATATGTATGAACACGCACACAACATATGTAGTTTGTACACAAAAAAAAATATTACGTTTACGCTTAAACACGTGCAAGCACGAACTTTAATGTACAATGCAAGAGTAACCAATATAATATTCAAAGATCACCGTTCTGCAATTGTTGAGTAATCCTTTTTGTCTTCAATATATATTCGTTTACAATATAATAAGCTGATACTGAAAAATTGTTTAACAACACTTTTATGAATTTGAATTATTCAGATCTTTATTATTGGCAGATCTTGATTCAGATTTTTAAATGGAAGTATCTTCTCGATCGTTTCGCTCTTGTCAGAGCGGTCGTGGTCACATTCTTTAGCCATCACCGGTTTAGCTGGTGGTGGAAGTGGTCGCAGCTTTTCGCACAATCTCCTGCCATCTAACTCTATTGTGCGAGAGTCTGGCGCAGTCGGACACGCTGCCACCCATGGCCGACTTCACTTGGTCAGTCCAGCGCATGGGTGATCGGCCGCGTGATCTGGTACCTTCCACTTTACCTTGGACAACTAGGCGCTCTAAAGAGTCATTATGCCGCCTGGAAATATGTCCGAAATAACGCAACATACGGGACTTTACTATGGCTGATAGTCGTTGCGTGATGCCGAGCTCTTGCAGTATTGACACATTTGTCCGAAACTCTGTCCACGATATTCTAAGATCAACATACTAAATTTCAACAAAATCGGTTCACCCGGTTTTGCGTGACAGAATACGAAACAGACATCCATTGTCACATTGTCACAAACGTTCACATTTATAATGTTCAGTTCACGTTTATAGGAGTCGTGGGAGTCCCGTCTGGCGCGCATGCGCTCCGGGTCCCCGTACGGCGCGCTGCGCGGCTGGCGCCTGCTGGGCTGCATCGTGAAGGTGGGCGACGACCTGCGCCAGGAGCTGCTGGCCGCGCAGCTGCTGCGGCGCCTGCGCGCGCTGTGGAGGGCGGAGCGCGTGCCGCTCGAGCTGCGCCCCTACGAGATACTGTGCCTCGACCGCGAGTGCGGCCTCATACAGCCGGTGCGTGCGTGCTCATTTTGTTTTTTTTTTTAAATACAGGGTGGGAATAACTACTCCGAGCCCAAAAGGTATCTCCTCATATTTTTGTAATACAGGGTGTAAATAACTACTACGAGCCCGAAGGGTATCTCCTTTTTTTTTGTAATACAGGGTGTAAATAACTACTCTGAGCCCGAAGGGTATTTCCTCATAAAGACATTTTCAAATACAGGTTTTTAAAATCATGTTAGTGCAAAATTTATCCAAATTCAAGGAAACTCTTAAGTGCTAACATTTTTTTTTTTTATTTACTAAGTAATGCTTAGTCATCATACATAATGAAAAAAACATATTTTATGTATAACGAAAACGATAGGGCTGAAAACATATTTTTAAATATTTATATAAGATTTTGTTATTTAAGGAAAAAAATATAACCTAACAAGAATTGTAACTATTTCAAAACAATGTTTCACTAGCTCAAACATTGTTTTGAAATAATAATAGTTCTTTTGAAGTAGACTAAGTAATTGTATTTGTAAACTTCAGGTGCTGAACTCGGTATCGTTACATCAAATAAAGAAGCAGTCAGGAGCGACGCTGCGCGCGTGGCTGCAGCTCGAGCACGGGCCTCCCAACAGCGAAGGGTTTTTGAAAGCTCAACGCAATTTCGTTAGATCGGCTGCTGCGTATGCCCTGACTAGCTATTTGCTACAGCTGAAGGATAGGTAAGATGATACATACATACATACACATATCTTAGTAAATATAAATTACGTGTCACGTTGTTTCTCCACAATTGACTCCAAAACTACTGAACCGATTATATATTTTATATATATTATATATCGCACACTGTGTGCAGTTTGATCCAAGTTAAAAAGATAGCTTACATCATAATGTATGCGAGCGAAGACGGGGAGGGTCGCTAGCTACGTATATATACACATACATTACGCACAAACACATACATATATATCCATATATCAATATATACATACAAGTAACTCTGGGAGCAAGCGACTATTTTTGTACCAAGCCCGTTGTAACATTTTTCTGAACACTTCTAAGAGTACTACGTAAAATTTATTTGACCATTAAAGTCGAAATCTAGTTAAATGAAGTACGAAACCAGGAATTTTTTTCATATTGAAATAAAGGTTTGTTTATATAAATTGCAAAAACAAATATTATTATATGAAAGAGCAATGAATTTACAAAATAATTAACTTTTTCAGGCACAACGGTAACATTCTACTGGACAGCGATGGTCATATAATACACATTGACTTTGGATTCATATTCTCATCGTCACCAAAGAACTTGGGCTTTGAGAGTTCACCCTTCAAGGTAATTATTTTCTGAGAACTATTTTGACGACTACTAGGTGCAATGATGACTTGCCTTCAGCGCCAAGAGTTGTGGGTTCGATCCCCACGTACTAAATATCAAAATAAAGAAGGAGTTATATCCACTGAGATATGACCACGGGGGATACTGTCTACTGTTTCAGTTTTCTGAAATAACTTTTTATAATCCTGTTTATATACAGATAATATTGTACAAGCAACCACCATGACGCTACAGCTCGTTCGTAGCTGTAACTGTTCGTTACACCCAGATTTAATGATTATGTATAAAAAATAGCAAACGAGAAAAAGTAAAAGCAGAAAATTGCAAAATGGAATAGAATGTAATAAAAAGTAATACAAAAAAATCCATACGAAGAATATCAATAGCATAAAAAAACAGCTCACTTCGTTTTAAATAAAATAGCATACGAGAAATAGCAATAGCATAAAGAAAATAGCTCACCAAGAGTGTACCCATTCCAGCTGACCCAAGAGTTCGTGGAGGTGATGGACGGCGAAGAGTCGGACATGTTCGCGTACTTCAAGATACTGATCCTGCAGGGGCTCATCGCGGCGCGCAAGCACTGCGACCAGATCGTGCACCTCGTCGAGATCATGCGGCTGAGTATGTTGATTGTTCTTGCTTGTTGAATGAAGAACAAAAATGATTCTTGTTCTAGGGTGTAAAAGAAAAATGTTTTTTGTTCTAGCGTAAAAAAAATGTTTTTTGTTCTAGTTTAAAAAAAAACAAAAAATGTTTCTAGGCATGTTACTGCTGATAAATTTTTGCTCATAAAAGTATTTAGCGCACATATAAGATTCTGTTCAGTAATTTAGGAGCCTACTCAATCCAAACAACCAATCAAATCTTTCCTCTTTATGAATAAGTATAGAATCTTAACAGATTAAAGATCTTATATTTTTAATTTACGGGAGTTCCTCTTATTAATTTGAGTGTAAAGGAGGTGCCCTTACTCCACATTTATATACTATAGATGATAATAGAAATATTCATCTGTCTCCAGGCGGTCAGCTATCCTGTCTCCGCAGCAGCAGTGCGGTATCAGCTCTCCGAGCTCGTTTCCATCCCTCCAAGACTGAGCCCCAGCTGCGACAACTCGTAGACAAACTAGTCCGAGATGCCCTCAGATCCCTCTCAACCAGGCTCTACGATAACTACCAGTACTACACCAACGGTATACTCTAGCCCGAGAGAGGGCGTTGATTCGGATCCCTCTCGACCAGGGTCTACGATAACTACCAGTACTACACCAACGGCATACTCTAGCCCGAGAGGGGGCGTTGATTCAGATCCCTCTCCACCAGGCTCTACGATAACTACCACTACTACACCATCTCTAGCCCAAGAAGGGGCGTTGGTAACAATCTACGGGGGGTAACGAGTTGTTTATAGAAAAATAGGGGGGTTTATGTGTAAGGTTGATTGGGATTGTGTGATAAAGAGGGTGATCCTGGGACCTGTTTTTATAGCAAAGATTATTATGTGAAAAGGTATGCGTTGTTTCTATAAAGAAAGAGGTTACTATGTGAGATAAGGGGGAGTTAATATTTGAGATGAGAAGATGAGTCTTTACAACAAAATAGTATTGAGTAGGGGGGGGGGGTGAATTTCAATTAATTAACCCCCTACTCAATAATAGGGTGGGTTTTTACTTTAACTATGACTTATAAACATCTGAGTGTGTTGCTTGTACTGTGGTATTTAAAAAGGGTATTTATATTGGGTAGGATGAAATTGTTTAAAGGGTTACTACAAATTTTGACCTCTAATTTTGGTCACTATCAAAAAGATACTCAGTTAGAAATGACATTAAATAGCTTTAGTTACTCTGAAAAGGAAATTTTAATTAAAATTTGTCACATGTCAACTTTCAAAGTCATAATATTGGTATCAAAATTATCCAAGAAATAATTAACTCCTCACAATTAATATTTATTGTGTGCCATAAGCGACACAAAATAGACTATTACACAACTAAGTTTTTTTAACTTAATCAAAATTCGACCCGTCCACATTACATCAGCAGACGATATTTTGTTAAGACATTTCATATGTTCATACATACAAAACAACTTTTAAATTCTTAAAGATCGCTTTCATTTTGTCGTAACGATATTTTTATTCTTCACTTCATCGTAACGATAAATCGTGTTTGTGGCGTGAACCGAAATAAATTAGCTTTTCTCTATTTTAATTTTATTCATGTCTCTGAGAAATACATTTTAATGCGTTTTAAATATATTTTGTATAAACGTAGGGAATTTCTTAGACAACCCGTAGTATGCGTTCGGTACGATATCGCTCGGTTTCCTTGTATAATAACATCAGATAGTCAGATAATGTAAATAAATACTGAATAAAAAAAATGATATGATAATTTTCGCAATGAGAAGACTGATTGTTCAGGCGTGAAATGGTTTAGTTTAGATTTTAATTGTAAATTATATGAGTGCGGTTCTCTGTGAAAACTCGACGCGTTTAACATAAGTATCGAAATTGTAATGTATAATTACGGTTTAGTTAGATAGGCGAGTCTGAATTGAAGACTAGTTCAAATTACTGACAGCGCTGTGAAGGATTGTTTACATATAAAAATCCTTAGTTACATATAAAAAATTTTGATAAGCATGAAGTTTTAGACGGATCGTAATGTGAGCTAGTGAATTGGAAACGCGTTAGAAATTTACCATACTTAGCGTTTAAGTTAATCTTCAATACACTTGAAGAGTCGGGTGAGGAAGTAGATCGATTGTTAGAAAGAGACCAATTGCTTATTTGCGCTATATATAGCGTTATCTCTTTCGTATACTAACTATGAGACGTTTGTCAGTTGACGCTTTATTAACATTTCAATAAACTGTACAGCCAAAATTAGCCGATGTTCTCTTTCTAATAGTCGATTTTGCTCTGAGTGTATCGATGATCGATTTTAATATAGAATTGTACCCAAATTATTTACGATTGTAAATTCGATCAATCGACGTGGAATTTTCTTTATAGCAACTTGTGTGTATATGCTATATTTTCACCTAATAATGTGATTGTTGCCAAATTAAAAGCTTTATGTATGGAGAAGTTCGCTTATATTTTTCGATCTACCCAATATTAATAGGAACGCGATAAATCGCATGTAACTTTTAAACGAAATTAATTTTATTAACACTAAAATCATCACAAACACATAGAAATAGAATATAAAATAAACATCATATCAAAAGGCATTCCATTTTTACTGGTTATAAAATTTACGTAAAAAACTTATATTGTATCGTGACGACTCTGTTACGATAGAATAAAAGTATTTTTGTCGTGACGATTTTGTGTGAACTGACCATATTGTTTAGGTGGGAAGTATGTTATGCGAAATTAATTTAAGTTAGTCCTAAGGGCCTTGCTCACTTGCAAATTATCTTAAATTATTGATGTATTAGATATACCGCTGTTTATGTAATATCGTTACAAAATTAATTTTCACCGAAATATTTGGTAAGAAATTTTGATAGTTACTACACTTGAGATATTTACCTATTTCCTACTTAAGAGTGTTACATAGCAATGAGTGAAAGAGATAACACAATATGAAGCTAAAATTAGCAGGTTGTCTCTTTCCAAAAATCGATGTGTAATATTTTTGGTCGTGTTATCGTATAGTTTGTGAGCGAACAAGGCTTATAACCAATAATATAAACGGTGTTCGACAATTGTGGATCTGTGTGAAGATAATTAATTATAAATTAATCGAGAAATCGATTGAAATATTCAAATATATTGATTATAAAGAATGTTATGTATGTCGGTGTGCTTGGCGAGTATAATTTAAGAATAAAATTTTGAAATGATTTGTAAAGCATTTGGCCGTGTTACTGATGTGATAGATTGTAAGTGTATTATGTACCTTCAATATTTTATATGATTATAGTACTCTATGTCCATATTATGTTCGATAGTTTTGCGTAAAATTGTAAATATGTTTTTCTCTATGAGAGTATGATTCAGTCCAAATTCAATGTGTCTCCTTGAAGTATTTGCTTGTTTGTTATTTATGGTCGTGTACAGATAATGTTAGGTAAATATAATGTCTATCCTTTTTTAAATATAATTATTATACTATGATTTTTGAGGATTTTTATTGCTTACCTATTATTATTAAACCGTGAACGAAATTGGTGTCTTTTATTTCTAAATTTATTTAATTAAAATTATATCGATTTGGGATACAACGAGTTATTTTAAATTACGTTCTATTGATTTATTTGAAGCTACGTGCTAAAAAACATTACTGCTTAAAAAATAACTGATTAGAAAAGACCAACAAAAAGTTATAAAATATTTATTCTTTCAAATACACAAGTAATGAATAATTTATTCGGCATGCGTCGCTTGCGACAAAATTCATGCACACTAAAATGTAACGATCGAATACTATTTTACACACCTTTTTGGCAAGTTCAACACGAACGTTCATTGCATCTTAAAAAAATACGTCACTTCTATACAGGAAAGCTAATGGGCATATTCTAACTAGGGAATGCAAATCTCGCGAGATTTGTCTTAAGCGAAATCTCGCGAGTTTATAAAAATCTTGATTGATTTTGAACTAAGATAATAATATTAGTCATTATTAATAGTAGTCATTACTAAAAACTATACTACTACTGCTACTACTAACTCATTACAGTAGAACATCGGAAATTACAGATTTATAATGAACAAAACATTCCAATCAAAAGAAAAACAAATTATTTGTTTTGATTAAACTGTAAAGATTTACTTTAGAACTTCAAATCAAATACTATTGAGTATCTCAGAAAAAAAGATATCGGTTCATCATCACAATCACCAATATCATAAGCGATTTCAATTGATGTTGATGATCCAAAACTTTGTCTGTGTCTGTAGGTTAGCCAAACTGTGTTAATACAAATGCTCTAGAAGTGATTTAATTTCAGTTTAAATCACGTTTTTCGAAGGCAATTGAAATTTCTCGTCTTTCGCAAACTTTTATTTATCTGCTGAGTATTAGCTGGGTCTCGAATATACAACAACCATGTTGTGAAATTTGTCCGGCGCCAAACAATGCGCTTTCTCAAGATCCAGCTAGTTTTTCTGCCTATGGAATTCTAGCTCTTTCAGTTCGGAAATCGTAAACCTAAGTGTTGTTTCTCCGATAGCCAGGTGTCTTGACGTCATAGCACTTCCACAGCCAGTTTTACATATTGAAATGGCTTGTCTAAGTTTACTAAAGTTTAATAATCTCGCGAGATTTCGCCCTTTTTTTCGACCGAGATTAATCTCGCTTAAAAACGCCGAGATCTCGCGGGAACGAGATTGCATTCCCTAATTCTAACGTTGCCCAACTCAAATGGTTTGCCACAAAGTTGAATCTGATTTTATTAACACTTAATTATATAATATTTTATCATGTTATTTTCTGAGTTTGAAAGCTTTTATTATTACTACAAAATTTCTTATCAAATCCAAAATAGATCAAAAAGTTGTTTTACACAAGTAAATTAAAAGTCATATTGATATCAATACATTTATTAATTAATTTTTACAAATTATTTCTTTTTCTTCTTCCCCTTGCCCTTGCCCTTCCGCTTGAGTCTCTGCTTAATTTTCTCTTTCCGCAATCTCTCCTTGACGATCTGCTGAGAGTTCTTCATCTCTTTGTCTGCTTTAGTTCTCGAAACTCTCTCGTTGTGTTTCACCCAGCGCGGTCGGAATTCTGACGCTGAAATTTTAATCAATATATACAGATGAAGCAAAGGAAATGTGAAAAAAAAAAACTTATATGTGACATCATTATATAACGGAGCAATTCTTCAGTCATTAAGTGAGTAGGGTAAAGTTAACAGAACATATTTGTACTAAATAGTGTCAAGATAATATATCATCTTTCATTGTAATTAAGCAACAAGCTTTAATTAAAAAAACGGATTCCCTTTCATCCTCTATCTTACGTTAACTTAATACACTCAATACCTTTGTGAGTTCTCAAAATAAATAGTTTTAATAGACAGACAGATGGACAACTCTCCTATCCTTTAACTACAAAACCGTAAAAAGTAAGAACGTGGGTAAATAAGTAAGTAAGAATGTAAGTGAATAATTAAGTAAGCAATTAGGCAAGTAAGTTTGTAAGTGAGTAATTAAATAAGTAAGTAATAAAATAATCAAGAATGCACATAAGTAATTAAATAAGGGTGTAAATAAATAAATAAATAAATAAATATTTTCAGGACATTTATACACAGCGCCATCTAGTTCCAAGCTAAGTCGAAGCTTGTGTTATGGCAACTAGATAACGGAATAAATTACATATACATACTTTTCTTTTGTAAATACATACATACAATACATAGCAACACCCAGACCTCAGAAAAATACAAATGTAAATTACAAATATATTTTTCCGATGTGGGAATCGAACCCACGACCGTTCGCGCTGAAGGCAGTCGTGTTACCACTGCGCCAAGCGGACGTCAGTAAGTAAGCAAAAAGTAAGTATTTAAATAAGTAAGCAAGTAAGTGCGTAAACTCACGCGTGCTGTTGGCGGGGCTGTCGCCGTGCCTCTTCTGCCAGTCGAGGAACTTGCCACTGCGGTACGAGGCCGGCACGCGCCCGCCGCTCTCCGTGCGGATCATCTTGCGACCGCCGTCCTAACACAACAATATACATATTTAATTTATCTCACACATATAAAGATACACATTCAACTCATCTTAAACACCAACAACACTCATTAATATACACATTCAACTCATCTAAACACCAACAACATTCATTAATATACACATTCAATCATAAATCATAAATCATAAATCTTTATTTGCATATAAACATGAGAATTGAGTTGTTATATTTTAGATGTAAAAGTCAAGTCATCTAAACACCAACAGCACACATATACATATTTAATTCGTCACATAATTTGGCACATTATTGGCTGTTAATTTTAACTTCATATGATCTAGAAAGGAGTTTTAATGTTATTTCTGAGAATTGTTGCTGACAAATCAGTCTACTATAAGAGGTGTTATCCACTATAAGACATGTATATGCAATAGACAATAAACTAATAATTTTCTTACCGGATCGTCGCGCACCATCTTCTTTCTCTTTCTGTCCCATCGCAGGCGCGCGTGCTGCTGTCTCGCTCCCTCGCCGCTGTCCACGCCCACGTCCAGCTGAGCGCTATCCGCTCCCGACGCGAAGTTCACCATCATACTGAAAGTCAAAGTCAAATATATTATTTAACTAGGCTACATATAGTAACACTTGAATCGTCGAATCACAGTATAACAAAACGTTATAATTCAGTACAACAAAAAAAGTTATACGTATTGCCTGGTAGAAATCACTATTAGTGTTAAGGCCATCAATTAAATGAGCATAGTTACTTATAATGTTTATATTTTTATGTAGTTGTGCTCTTTGGAGGAGGAGAAACTGACTGACTGACATATCAACGCACAGCCTAAACGGCTAAACGTAGGCACTTGAAATTTGGAAAGGACGTAGCTTAAGTACTC
>JADANM010002527.1:8919443-8945888 GCA_026213755.1 Eurema hecabe
ACGACCCCCGTGACCCCCCCCCTGGATCCGCCAATGTATTCATCCAATTGAATACTCAAACAACGAACAAAGTTAACAATACAGTCAAAATCCATACAAAATGTTCTTGCCAAACCGCAAATATAAAATTGTTTTTATGGTATATTATTTTTTTATGTTTTTATAGTTTTTCCTTTATATGTGCCTTATAATCTATCTTGGTGCAAAATTTGAAGTTTCTAAGTCTGCTAGAAGTGCCTTAGACTTTTGATGATCGGTGAGTCAGTCAGTCAGTCAGTGAGTGACAAAATTAAACAAAATTAAGAACTTTGACCCGTTGTAATTCTTAAACCACTGGTTCAAATTGAATGAAATTTTAAATATAGCGTGTACTTATAATGCCTGCATGGTTAATGAAAATTCAGCTTTCTAGTTTTATCCACAACGAAGTTACAGGGGGTCGAAAATGGCCTGAGTTGCTTCGAGAAAAGGATGGTACGGCCGTGCCGCTTTTTTGCTCGACTTGGTGGGGGCACTGCCGTGCCCCCTGATAATAGTTGATGTTATTAATTTAATTCATTATTTCATTGCTTGAATCACTCCTGTGGTCCCTATATAGGTGCCCTGATCTGGATGTCTCTACCCTGGCCTCGACATTTACCCTGACCCTTTAAAAAGTAATAAATTATAAGTGAATTAACTTGCCCTTGGGTGAAAAGGCTAATCAATGGGTTTATTATCATTATTTAACATTTTCATGGAGAGACTCCAACTTTTTTCCTTGGCCGTATCTTCTAAGGGCTCGAAACCTCTTATCGTAGAACTACCCTTATATAGTTTGATAAACATAATATGTATATTGTTTAATTTTTATCCTCTTTTTGAACATTTTGAACCCATTACATATGCTTAAAATACAATTAATGTATTTTAATTAAATCCAATAATTAATTTAACAGTTTAGGCAGAAAAACATAAGATGGAGCTATTATTGCATTTATAATATTAGATATAAGAATTTCTACAATGTTGCCTAAGAATTAATTACCTGTAAAGCCAATTCCCTTGTTGGTGATAGAATGAGTGCCCTTAAGTTTTTTCCTGATGTAGCTTTATTTGCTGGTAAAGTGAGTTTCTCAAGTATAGGAAGAACAAAACAGGCAGTTTTACCCGATCCGGTGCGAGCCATAGCCACCACATCTTTGTTTTCTAGAGCTATAGGTATTGTCTGAAAAAAGAATAGTTATATATTTCAGTAATCTTGTAACCAGTTATAATAAAAAAAAAATACTACACACATTAACTTGTACTAATACAGTCATATACCTTTCTTTGTATAGGAGTCGGTTGTTTGTATCCTCTTCCCTTTATTCCCTTTAGAACTGGGAAACTAAACCCCATAGATTGAAATCCACCAGAACTTTTCTTTTTCTTACTTTGCTGAGACTCGGGCTTGGACACATCTTCTGGTGCGGCCTCAAATCCCGGGAGTACTTCTCCCGAGTCTTTAGGACGTAACATTTTCGTCTATATCTATTTCACATTTATTTCTAAGTAATAAAATAGTGTAAGTTGAATTTAAAAACACGTGCGGAACTTAACTTTTGACAATTGACAAAACACATTTCAGTTGACATTGACACACTAATTTATTCGATGCTGACACTTGACAGTTGTCGTTGTCATAATAGATAATCGGAAACTATTACCGAATTGGCAATAGATTTAAATTTACATTTAACTTAAATAATTGATATGTTCTACTAAATACTTTAATGTTTTTTATTAAAAACGAAACAGCATAGCAGGAAATGAAAACCCACATCACAGGACTTTATACAACCTGCATTTTATTAAAGTGTTTTTATTGCTTTGTTTATTGTAAATGATGTAACGTAATATAACTTAACTTAATACAACATATTTTATTGTTTTCATTTTTTTCGTTACGACACCAATTTTCCCTAAAGTTTTTTTGTTCAAGCTGTTCGATTCTAACACAGTTACATGTCATGTAGAAAAAAATAAACAGTTACGTATTTAAATAATTCTATGTACCACCATAACACGTCGGAAACAACGATGTCGATAAAAAGAAAGTTATACAATACGTGCATTCTTTCAGTACTAACATATGGATGCCAAACCTGGGCGCTTACCAAAGCACAAAACAAAAAACTAGAAACCTGTCAAACAGCAATGGAAAGAAGCATTTTAAGTCTAAGAAAATCAGATAAAATAAGGAATCTAACTATCAGGAAACGAACCAAAATTGAAGATGTAACTACAAGGATTAGAAAACTAAAATGGAAATGGGCTGGTCACACATTAAGGGGTATTAATAAGTGGAGCAAACAAGTTTTGCACTGGTATCCAAGACAATTCCGAAGAAGTCGAGGCAGACAGGTACGAAGATGGGAAGATGAACTCAAAACTACGGCCGGGAAATTCTGGAGCAGATTAGCGACAAACCGCACAGATAGGAGAGAAATGGAGGAGGCCTTTGCCAATGTTGGCAAACAGACCACATTGTCGGTGTCAAAGAAATAAAGTATATTGTAAATAGTATTGTAATTGTTGTTGTCTGAATAAAGGCTTGTATTATTATTATTATGTACCACCATAAGTAAACCATACAATATTCTAATAGAATAGTAACACTTAATAATTTATTGCACACACTCTTTTGTATATGACTGATAAAAAATAGTTAAAATAAGGCTTAAGTCGTAACCACAAACTATAAACTAATTGGTTTTCCCGCGCATTTATATCAAGGACTTACGGAAGAATGTTGTTATTGTGCAGTTAGACTTTGTTTTTCTAGAAATTAGGTTTTAAGTACCTACTAGACCAAAGTAATATATTATACTATAATATAATTAATTATTGTGCTTGAATGACTTAATACAAATAGATCTACACGGCATCTCACGGTTGAAATGTGAAGAAACTGAGTTTTCCATAGTTACTGTAAGTGTCGTATGTGTACATAATATTATTTAAATACATTTCATTTGGATATCTAGAATAGAAAAAAGGGCTGGATCAAAAAAGAATGATAACTTAAAAATTCTATGTATGTGTGTTCCATTTTAGTATTGACTTGATTTTAATGAATCAGCCTAATAAATTTCTTTTAATAGCCCGTGTGAAATATATATCTACTACAGATTACAGAAACATTTTCTTATTTATTTCAACTTCGAAGTGTCGTGAAAGCGTAAAAGTTGGTAATACCTATTCAAGAAGACGTTGAATTATTTCTTGTGGGATGCGGAATATTGGAATAAGCCCAATTATATTATATTAAATAGATGTACCTAAGCGCAAAATTTTGTAGACGCTAAACATCCTAATTAGGATGTCTTGCTTTTAGGCGATTGGTTGTCGGTGCATTCACGTGCAACTGACAAAACTAACTCTTCTCTCTCTTTTTCTCTTGTTGGTTCTATCATTTATCTCTTTTCTATGTGCGGAACTCTTTTTTCGGTTGATTTGTATGGGTATAACATATCTATTATATACAATAATTGAATAAACCGAACAAAACCGACTCAAACTTTGCGCGACTATCTCGATCACGCTTTACCGTACTGCTTTATATTCGAGTCGAAGGTCAGATACTCTTGCGGACTCTTCCGTAACACCGAGATATACGCATCATAATTTTAATGTTTTTGTTTCATTTATTTTATTGTAAAGTGAAAATAAAGATTTACTTATTTGTTGTTTTATTAAAAACTAGTTGCCCCGCGGTTGTAGCCGCCTTGCTCCCGTTAACGGGGTAATGTGTGAATCCAGCGTCACCTTCCTACATAAAAAATTTAAACTACATCGGTGCAGCCGTTTTTGCGTGAAAGAATAATAAACATACATCCATACATACATTCCCAAAAACGTTCATATTTATTATACCTATTAGTAGGATAAATAAAATAACTGGAAATAAATAGATATTAAAGTCTTAAGTTATATTTAAAAAAATTTCTCGTGTATGAATTGAGATGTGTATCAACAAAGGGCGACCTATCTCGATCTCCTTCAGACTTTGTCCAAGTTACTTGTTTAATTAACTCGTTATATTTATTGCGAACATGCACAATTATTATGTGTAAATAAATTATCAGACGTAGTAGTAAACTAGTGGTAACATTGACATGAACATAAATACATCGCTTTTTGTCTGAGTCAAGCGTGAGTCAATTTTCCTACGTCGGAATGTTGGGTTGCCATTAAATAATTTGCCTTATTTTGGGTATATTAACAAATATTCAGATTTTTATGTTTAAAATTTTACCATTAGCATAATCATTAAAAAATACTATATAATAAAATATTCTTTAGAAATAATTTATCTCGTGAGATTGTTAACTGAAAACGTTTATTGGGTTTCAATATAAAAAAAGAAACCAGATAAAAGCTTATCCACGTAAAAATATACGGTTATCCAATGTTATTACATACCTATTATGTTAAAATACATAAGATTGGCTACATACCACTTTTTGTTTTGCGCGGGATCTTTCAACGATAACAGAAGTTTTATTTTTACCCAGTTTCTAAGGACTGTAGAATATATTATTCAACTGGAACTCCTCAATATATCCACGTATTCTATAGTAAAAAAGATAAAATACCATTCCTGTTTCAAAGTAAATACTTTTAGCACGGCTAGTCACAAATAGGTAGATTAAAATTTAAAAATGGTCACACTGGTCCATCGTTAATGTCAAAGAGAATGTCAATGGTATCAATACATCTTCCTTTAGAAAGCTTTATGGATCCTGTTGATTTATTCTTTATGGTATTACTTTGTATGAATGATAAAATTCGGTAGGTCAAGGCGTAGCGGAGCGTGTTATTAAAAATAATTGCTCAGTGTAAACATAAATTAAACGATGTTTTCTTGCTATGTTATTGGTATTATGTTCTTATAAAATGATTCGTTAAGTAATTCTGATGTTAACTGTGTAAAACATATTTCCGAATTTTAAGATTACCTCCTCTAATATATTTATTTATAATGTAACAAACTCTTCAACAATTATTGGTAAAAATGGTTCAGTTGTTCCAGAGCCCCAGTGCTACCGTCCAGGAATCTTAATAAGGCACCTTAATACCGTCGACCAGTCGAACCACTGACTGGCCGGCCGTTAGGCCCCAATGGCTCGATGTCGAGAAGTTGTATATATAACTAGCTGTTGCTCGCGACTTCGTCCCCGTCGGATCTATTTCTATTATTATGTTATAGTGAGTCAATCTTAGAAGATAGACTTATACTGTCGCGATTCGCGAACTTTTTTTTAGATCATTTAAAGAGGAATAATTCTTTCATTCATATTTTTTGGTATCTTGAACCGTTTTCGCAGCGCACGCAAAGGAAGCCCTCAAGATGAATAATTTTCCCCGTTTTTTCCACATTCTACATTATATCTTCGCTCCTATTACTCGCAGCGTGATGTTATGTAGCCTAAAGCCTTCCTCGATAAATTGTCTATTCAATAAAAAAATAATTTTTCAATTCGAACCAGTAGGTAGTTCCCGAGATTAGCGCGTTCAAACAAACAAAAAAACTCTTCAGTTTTATATATTAGTATAGATAAGACCAAATATCATAAGCGCGATTCAGAACTCGGCGCTTTAGTAGCGGTCGATACAGGTTTATGGACTTTCGACTTAAAACTGTTATCCAACTCTTTTGAGAAGACTGTCTCAAAAAGATGCAGAGTGCAGACTCGATGCCTGCGATTTATATTACCCCGCCCCCATAAATCCTCTTCCGAGAATTTACCTCTACACCATATTAAAAAAAAACTAATTTGAAATTCGAATGTTTCTTTTAATCAAAACATTTTGTTCATCTCAGTGAATTGGATAGTCCTGTTTTTAATTAAGTCAAATATTCCGACTTATTAATTGGCAAGTAAATAGAGTTTTGTAGCCTTCGAATTAGCTAATTACAATAGCAATAGGTAGGCAAATCATAATAATTACATAATAGTAATTACCACGCCTCGCGTGAGCAAAATGATGTGGTTATATTTGCTTAATTTCAGCAAATGCAACAGCTTTCCTGCAATTAAGTAATTCAAGCAACGAGTAAATTCAACATTATTTTCATGTATATACACTATTAAATGGTAGTCTATTGTTACTTTTTATTCTTATAACCAAATTACGAAATTTCTACTACTACTACTATAGGAACAGGAGGTCAAACAACTTTGATGTCAGTGTTGCCCATGAAATTATTAGAAAACTTATTTTTAAGAAAATATCTAGATTAGAGCAATATGTAAAAACTCATTAACCTAATTTGTGTTTAAAGCACTATGAACGTTAATTAAACAAGTTATAGTACCTAATGATTAGGTATAACTTCTATAATATTTGAATACAATCCGTAAAATCAATTGAGTGAATTTGCTCTGCATTCTGCATGCTAGGATACGCATTTTTCCACTGCAGTTCAGATATTGTTTTGGATTTCAAATCATTGAATGGGTCAGTCACCTTTAATAGATATAAGTATTCAGAATTATTCTTTCCATTTTATTTATTTATTATTTCTTTTGCTGTGCCCAACGGGGTCCACGATTGTTACCTACCTAAACACTGTTATACCACCTAAGCTTACATTGTGGAATGCAATGAAGAAATTGAGTATTGAGTAGGTATTTTTTATAGATATGTAAAAATATATATTATAGCAGAAGGCAATGTTTGATTGAAAGCGTAATCAATCAAACATGTCTTTGGAACTCTGATTAAAAAAAATAGCATAGGTAATAAGAAATGTAAATGCATAAGCACTTTTTGGGCTATTTAACTTAAGCTATTTTGAATTGCGGTTAGTAAAACCCTTCGCTAACCATATCCTTTATTAGTATCTAAAAAAGTGTTTTAAACGTTTTAGTGCAGATATTTGTGTCACCGTGTTGCTTCAATTGTGATGAAACTAATATTAGAATATATAAGGCTATTTCTGTTCTGCTAATTGGTTGACCTCGACTCAGAAATTTCCTATAACGATAGCTCCATTATATCCAAGATAAATCTCTTTTTGACAATGGCGCTATTTTTATTAACCCCTGACACAAAAACGACGGAGTGTTATACGTTTGACGTGTCCGTGTGTAAGTGTGTATGTGTCAGTTTATGGCATAGTAGCTCCCAAACGGATTATAATCCGATTTGATGAGGTTTATTGACAAATTGATACAAGTCAGTTCTGTCAAATAGAATTAAATTGTCTGACGACGCTATACCTTTTTTTTCTTTTTTTTTTCGCAGTGAAAAGGCATTAGTGCCTTCGACCCGGGGATGGGGGGTCACCCGGGGATATGTGGGGCTCCCGAACACTCAACGCCGACGCTAGTCGCCGACGAATCCCTGCGTCCGGTATACCCACCAAAAACACTGCGGATTGCCTTCAGCCGTTTTCCTGAGGGGAGTGTCCCGGATCTTTCTAGCACGGGACACCCCCTCACGACCGGCCGGTCTAATTTATACCGGACTTACTTCACTTAATGGGGCACTCCGACAATCTGAAGCACCCCCCGACGCTGGGACTTATGTTAGTGGGGAAAGGTTCCCATCCTTACCCCAAGTCCCATTAGACGGAAGGTGGAAGGGCCGCATAGCGACGCCTCCGCGCTCCCGTCCTACGTCGACGGAGCGGGGCAGAGTTGACATCGTTCTCTCTGTCCCGCTCTGCGGCCTCTTTCTGCGAGATGACGAATTCGCAGAAGGAGGCCACCGCCTGCCAGGCCTCATCGCTCTCGAGCATGCCGCGTACCACACTCGACAGCGAGAGGTCCCGTCCAAGCACAGCCATGAGGTCGTGGCGTTGTACACCCCATCTAATGCACACCTCGAGGGTATGCTGGGCAGTGTCCTCCACAGCCCCACACTCATGGCACGCCGGCGTAGGCTCTCTCCTGGCCACCCGACACAAATACGCACCAAAACAGCCGTGTCCAGTGAGCATCTGCGTCAGGCGGAAGGTGACGGTGACGACGCTATACCACAATATACCGTTAACATTTTTTTTTTTTGTATAATATGAAGAGATGAGCCGAGCTGGACGCACTCCTGATGGTAAGAGTAACGCCAGCCCATAGCCAATGCAGTGCTACCCAGAACTTTGCTATAAAGCCCAACTCCGGGCAGGGGTGCACTACACCGACGCTCCCCACTTTGAGTCACAATACGTACACAGTATGTTATGATGTTATTTAATTTTGATATAATGATTTCTAGTAAAAAAAATATTTATCATTTGTCTTGTATTTTATTTCAATGGTTTTGGGGGTGCTCTGTAATAAATGTCTATTTATTTCTTTCTCTCTCTTTCCTTCTTTCTTTCTTTATATCAAACGATCACTAGCTAGCAGCCAACAATGTTTCACATCACCAAGACGTGTATTTGTAATGCCATGCCATAACAGACAGCGGCCAGTGTGTGAAACGAAACAGGATCGTTGCGTAGCGTGAAGAAACAGCAAACTCGGTCGGCGACTAACCTTGATAGCGATATCTAATATTGCCGCGAAATATGTGAATACAGCTTAAATCGTACGTTTCATTATGCACTATACATTTATTTCATTTCATCTAATAATTAGGTGTTTATAAAATTCTAGCAATCAACCCTGGCTTTACACTCATATAATATCTATATACGAGTAATATATAAAAGAAAGTCGTGTTAGTTACAACATTTATAACTCGATAACGGCTCAACTGATTTGGCTGAAAATGGGTGGGGACGTAGCTTAGAGCTAGGAGAAGGACACAGGATACTTTTTATCTAGATTCCAGGAGAATTTTTTTATGAAAGTAAAGGCGGACGGAATCGCGGGCAACAGCTAGTTAGGTATAAAGCTTCTAGTCAGTCTAACTATTTTAAAAGCTGAATGAAAATTGGTTGCGTGGTTTAAATTTAAGCATGCATGGACAGACAGAAGAAAGCGAAACTGTTTTTATATTATGTAAAGAAGAAATAGGACCGTAGCTTTCATTCTGCTTTTAATATTAGGTAGTATTGATATAGAACAAGAAACGCTGTCTTATTGTACATACCATTATATCATTGTATTATTATGTAGGCACATTTCGGCTAAAATTCAGTGATTTTCCTACAAGCACATTACGATTTACGGTGGCATATATGCATATGACTTGCCATATGAGAGTCCGAAATAACCAGTCCATCTCCCCCAAGGATCTTAATCTTTAAATGAAATCACGACAGGATCTAATATCGCCTACTAATTATCATCGAACTTAATTATGTAGATTTTGCCAAATGTTTCCCAAAAAGTGTCGCTTAGTAAAACACTTCATAACATATCCTTACAAAAATTATAATATGAGTAAGAATTTAAAAACGTTAAAGTAATAACAGATTTAATATTAACAGACCGATATTTGAATCAATAAATTTTATTATTGCTTCCGTGGAAAATATCGCGAATTCCAACAGCTTAGATTCTATTTCCTTATCGAAATAAATATAAAAATAAATATGTTATTGCAAAGCTTCTGTCTGATGCGTCGTAAATCAATTTTTAATTACTTATTTTGTTTTAAATATTTTTCTATGTTAAATTCAAGTATTAAATCTTATCTTAGATTAGCCTTCTTTTGGCGGTATAAGTTAACTTTTTAATGTACAGAAACGATATTAAAAATTCTTATATCGATAGAAAGTCATACCTATGTATGATGATCCATGAATATCTAACAATAACAACAAATGCGACAGAGACGTATTCTTTACTCGAAAAATTGGCACATTTACAATAGTCTAAACATTAAGAAAGGACACATATTTATTTTTAATACAATGTTGGGTGCTCATATTATCGTTGAAGATTATCTTTAATAATATTAAGTTAAAAATGTTTACAGACAGACACGTCAAACTTATACAAGTTGTTGTTTTTTGTGATGTACAAGCCATAACCTTTCATTTGATACTCCACTTATTTGCAGACATTCGGTTTGTGTTCCCCACTTTAACCCCCTAAACTTATAAATGGCTCAATCGATTTTTATCAAACATGTTTAAGAACACTCGTCCGTAAAATACCTGTAATACAAAAAAAAAACAAAATTGAAATCGGTTCTTTCGTTCAGGAGCTATGATGCCAAAGACAGACAGACAGACAGACACGTCAAACTTATAACACCCCTCTTTTTTTCTTCTTCGTTAAATTGCTTAAAGGCACTTAAATAATACCGAAAAACGCGGGTGATATTACTGCCCCATAGCAAGAAATAGTACATAAAAAAACATTTCTTAATGTAAGTTGTATAGAACCTTGAAAAAATTTGTCCATCGAGGTTTGTCTATTAACGATAAACGGTTAATGTTCAGAAGTTATGTCACTACTCAGATAATATTGTAAGTGCTAGCATTAGTATTATCATATCAATTAAAATACTTCATGGAATGTCCATTTAAATATTTATATACTATTATATAAAAATGTGCTCCTTATTGCATAAATCGATAACAGGTCATCCGATTACGATGATTCTTTTCTAGAATATTCCTTGCAGTACGAAGATGTTTCTAAGTTCTAGCACAGAAAAAAGGGTAGGTTAATAGGCTTCCAGTTAGGATAGGTATAACGTGAACATCCCCCCCAACTTGTTCTTGCCTTGTCGTGGCGGGGGGGGCTTAGTACCCATGAAGCCTGTGACTCACTCAATGAGTCATATGGCTTCATGCGCGGAAGCTAAATAGAACAAACGGTGGGGCCGCATCCGGTATCCCTCTCTTTTAAGAGAGAGAGCTGGAGTGCGGCCAGTGGAGTGTGTGGCGCGCGCAGGAGGCGCACTGCGCTGCACGAGGGAGCCATTGCCGTCCTGCAAAGGATGGCAATGTGTAGGGTTGGGTCGGGAGGCGAAGCCAGACATGGAGCGGCTCGTGGGCGTCGGGCTGCGAAGGTCGTGGTCGTCTCTCTATTGACTCGACGATGAGGCAGGGGCGTAGCGGCATGCCGGTCTACAGTCAGCCGAGTAGGGGTCTGAGGGTTGAGGTACTGTTCTGGGGACGTATCTCCCCCTCCATAGGCTCTTGCGATGGTTGTGGTCTGCCTTTATGTTCCGGGCGGACCACTACGGAGGAGGAGCGTGATGGCTGCTCCCGCTGTCACGTTCCAGTGGAGGGGCCGCAGCGATGCGGCCAGCACTGGCAGGTTCACGGACGAACGTTTTTGTCGGTAGGGTGCGGCGCCGATGTACGTTGCACGACACTGACACACCATACTGAATGTCGTCCATGTAGCTCCCAGGATGCGTGGACGGGTGTCCTTAGCCCGGATTCCCCATCGTTAAAAAAAAAAAAAAAAAGGTATAACGTGAACATTATATTGTTCTACTAGCTGGCTCAATATTAATAATGTTATTTTTACTAACTTAGTTATTTATTTATTTATTTAGATACACTGAGAAGCTTGCACAATAGATATATACAGGTAAAATTACATTAAACTACTTATAATATATTAACATGTGCTGCTCTTAATTGTGTATACAACTTTGACCAAATAGAAATTTACAAGGTTAACAGAAAATATAAAAATAATAAAATCGTATATAAAAAGATAGAACAAATAGAAGATAGGAAAGTGCATAAAATTATGTTTTTAGACTACTACCTAACATTTCTATTAAAGCTGCTGCTTTAAAACTGATGTAATTGTTATATACATTTGAGGATATATGTCATCTTCGCTGTTACCATTTTTATGGACTGGCAAGAAGCCTATACCACTTTCCACAGATTAGCATAAAATAGGTACTGATATCTTAAAAGACTTGTCATTACTAAATATTACTGTACTTTAAAATACTGGTTGTTAAAAAAATAAAAATTAATATTTTTAAAACATTTATTAAAACTTAGAAAATAATACAATTTGGTACAGTTATACATAACATTACACTTATATTAGTTATACATTATATTACTATGTACAGAATATAAAGAATTAAAGCTTTTTCTTTTCAATGGCATTATTTACATTAGGTAATTAAAACTACAAATATGTACTATTACTTACAACTAAAAATAAGCATATACAACCTTTTTAAAAAAAATAACTTCTAAATTCGAAATAAACTGTATTCCATTTTCTCCAACAGACTCTTCCTTAAGTATATATAACTATAGAATTCTTACAATTTTCCATAATCGAATAATACCTATAATATACTGCTGTCCAAAGAGTGTTGTTTGATAATACAACCTTTATATGAAATAAATTCAAATAGTCTGACATCGTTAATTCATTTTCCCCTATTTTTTTTATACTCTCCCGGATGATAGTCTGGGATAATTTTTTAAATATTATATATTATACACTAGCTGTTGCCCGCGACTCCGTCCGCGTGGACTTTCATTTAAACTTTGACCCCCCCCTTCCTCCCTTATAACCCTTTTTTCCAGTTAAAAAGTAGCCTATGTCCTTCCCCAGGCTTTAGACCATCTGTGTACCAAATTTCGTTCTAATCGGTTCAGTAGTTTTAGCGTGATGAAAGCACAGACAGACAGACAGACAGAGTTACATTCGCATTCATAATATTAGTATGGATTTCCAGTTATTAATATCTGTTATCGATATAAGTAAGACAAATTTTTAATTCACTCCTAAGCCATCAGACTCATGTGTTACCCGCTCTCAGACATCTGTACAAAAACTTCTAGCGTGGAACAAAGATTTTTGCTTGGCAACATTATGGTTACCTAATGTATCGGAAAATATATCACACACCAACGGTAAACATATTTATCAACCAACGGTACACTAACTTTTACACAAGAAATTATATCTAAATAATGTTTATTAGAAGTTACTTCTACTTTCATTAATTGTGACATATCTGTTATTTTGAATCTGTACAAAATCTTGGTAAAAATGTTCTTTCGTTCCTGTCTTTTCGCCTTCATTTTATTAATTTTTTTGAATTTCAATTATATTAGTTACAAATAACTTTATAACAGTAACCGGACATTTAATTGTCTACGGTTCTATGATCAATTTTGATTGACATAGACCATGTAATATTTGACGTGATCGGTCGTAAGCTTTTTGGCGGGTAATGTTCCTGTTTTTTTTAATGTTATCGTCGCCATCTTGTTTGTGGGCGCGTACCTGGAACAAGAAAAATGAGTAATTTAAGTAAACTAGTACTATAAAGTTATAGTGATTTTATTTAACTATAAGGTAATTATGAAGCCGAAGTGATTTTTGTTTGAACACACTAATATGTCAGCTAATTTACTTGTAGCATTTTAAAACTCATTTATTAAAACGAAATATAAATTCATAAGCTATAAATATTATATTACGCTATTTAAAGTGAAATAAAAATAAACTGCGTCTTACAAATTATGCTTGAAGTTTTGATAGCAGAAGTATACATATATGTATGAAATATTTTATTGATAAAAAATTTTACTGACATGTCATAAATTTTATTCTAAAACGTTTCGAAGCAGTCACGATTCTGATTATAGACACGAACTTGTAATGTTTCACGATTTAGCATACTGTAAAAATATTAATTACTGTTTGGCTATAAAATATATACTTTACTCTGGAATATTTCTTATTGTTTTTCAACTGTTATTTTTTATGGTATGGCGGGCATGAGCAGGAGGTTTTTTTAACTGTTAAGAGACGATCTCTGCTAATGGATTATCAAGTGATCAACAAAGGTACTTAAGAGTGTGGGAGTCTTTGGGAGATGAGTTTTCGACCAAAAATAGCCAAAATATGTAAAAGGGAATAAATAATGGTATAAAGGAGCGTGGGTAGTGTAAAGCAGACAATCTGCTTCTACTTACAGAGACATTGCTAGCTTATAATTTAATGTTAAATCTAAATATAGATCTTGTTACATTTTTCAAAACTTTTAACGATAAAATAAGAAAATACTTTAAGCACGCAGATAGATGACTTGATGAATCCTATCTTTTGAAGAAACCGTAAAACATCTATGCACTAAGTTTTGAGTTTCCCTCGTCTTTGTGTTCCGTGCCTAAAAGGAAAAACTGAAGCCTCATAATAACATTAAGACTTCGTTCATCCGTTTGTTTATCTGTCGGAACGTTTCTTTCATTCGTCCGAATTTTATAAGGCAATTAGCTATTTAATTTTGATTGAAACATCTAATGTTTCAATGCAAATGTGAAGGTCATCGATATGGCCGTATTTTATATCCGTATCGGAAATATACCGGAAAAAAACTATTAGGTATTGACGTACTTAGCTCGGTGATGTTGAGATTAAATATTTTGCTTGTCAAAAAACCATGTACTCCTTGACCTTACTCTATGTTATCTGTGTTAAAAAGAATGTTTTTTTTAAGAAAATATGTATATAGTACTAAGCATTCATTAATCTCAAAGTAAGGTTAATAAATTTGAGATTTATCATTCGTTTGTTTGTTTTTTTTTGGATTCCTTTTTACGTTCTGTCTGACACTTCAAAAGTACGACTAAAATATCACGCAAAATTGAACTCGAAACATAAAATTTGAGAAAATCTAGAACGTTAATTTAAAATTATATTTCTGATGTGACAAAAATACTTTCAATACCTTTACTGGAAACTTAACTAAACGTGAAACCCCATATATTGAATTACTAGAAAAACGCAAAAAAATTCGAAGATGTATAAGTAGACAGATTCTGAGAATAATATAACAAAAATACTAAAGCCATATAAACGTTTTATTGCTTCATAAAACGATGTTAATAATAAAATGAAGGGCGATTGAAATAAGTCAAATAAATCAAAAATCGAATTAGCAAATGTGCAGGGCGTTTTTAGTAGAAACTTGTTGGACTGGTATATCAATTGGCCAAGGGCGTATCTTCCGGGCCGTTGCGTGAAAGTCACGTTTCGACACTAGAAATATTGCAACGAATTTTCTAGACCAGCTGGCGTTGCAATGCAAGATACAGGCCGGTTAGATTTTTTTTAATAAATAATAAAAAAAAATCTATTTCAATGGTAGACAGTGGCTGATGGGATATATGAGAAAAAAAAAGAAAATCATATTCATAAACATATTTAAGAAGCAATCTGGTTAGAACAACATTAGGAACGGTATGCAATTCATATTAATTATTAATAAATATGCAAATAATCATTGAAACGTACTTTTGTACCGTAATAATATTGCAAAATTAATATCGTATAATTATTTAGTTTATATTGTTAAATCAATATTTAAAGTATTTATCATTATTCCCTTATGTTATTATAAATTCATTCAACGAATGCTTCAGATAATTATTTGTATGTAATATAAATTAAACCAATAACAATGTATCAAACAGTTCAAAATGGAATTCGAATAATCTCTACACGATAACAGCGATTTTAATTACCGTTTCAATGTTATTTATGGAACATTGATTAACAAGTCTACAACTGTTATTAAATACTAGCTGTTGCTCGCGACTTCGTCCCCGTTGATTTATTTTTATCCACCACCACCACTACCATTATTTCTTCGCTCCTATTGGTCGCAGCCTGAAGTAATGTAGCCTAAAGCCTTCCTCGATAAATTGTCTATTCAATAAAAAAATATTTTTTAATTCAAACCAGTAGTTCCTGAGATTAGCGCGTTCAAACAAACAAACTCTTCAGCTTTATATATTAGTAAAGATTATCTCTTTACTAGAGCTAAAAGTTTTATTTTTATTTTTATGAAATTGCTTACAATAACATTACCTCGTAATGATATTTATTTGAGACAACATAAATGCTTAACTTGACTTCGAATGATTGGACCTGATACAATGATATTATATAATAGATATGTTATACTCATACAAATCAACTGAAAAAAAGTGTCCCGCACAGCAGCGGCAGCACACATACGTACAAGTCAAAACGATAGAACAGAGATACATTTTAAAACCAACAAGAAAAAAGAGATAGTTGCGCGAGAATGCACCGGTAACCAATCACCTAAAGGTAAGACGTCCTACTTAGGATGTTCTTGCGTCTTTAAAATTTTGCGCTTATAACATTTCTATTTAATATAATAACATTGACCAGATAGAATAGTCAATTACTATCCCTTTGATTTAGATCCCGGTTTATTCTCTTTAAATAATTTAATTAATTATTAAATAGATCGTGGCATAACATTTGGATAATTAACAAATAGTAACTTATTACACAAAATCCTTGCAAATACAAAAATAGATGGTTCTAGAAATAAATAATATATATATTTCTTCATTTGCGAAAGATACGCATACTGTGTATTGAGAGTTCAACGACCTCGCTAGGCTGTCATAAGTATGTAGGAGATGCTTACTGATAAGAAGTCTATAATGTACATTACACATACGCAGTTATGTGTATTTTAATGTCAAAATTAAAACTTCTATAGTATAAAAATGAATCGCAAAATATGTTGGTAAGCGTATAAATCGAGCGATTTATATAATTTCTTAGAACATTTCTAGATGTTCCTTATGTATGGTTCTCAAGCAAAAAAGGAAGTAAGGTATAAAGTTTCATAGCCTAAACGAAGTCACCAAGAAGTGAGAACCAAGTAGTAGGTACTTTAATTTGTATTGCTGTATAGCTTGTTGTATTTATAATATAGGTGGCAAACGATCTGGCTTCTTATATTTATTTTATTAGATACCTAAATTGAGAATGTTGTTTGAAATAATCAACCCATGTTTTCGAGTTATTCCTTTTTGAAGTATGCACGCCTTCTTAAAAAAATAAGCTTATAATATGTTTTTAAACCGATCTTTTAATATATATCCCCAGTGTAAACTATGCATGAAAAATAATTTTCACATTACGTTAAGAGAAGCTAGCGAAATAAAATGCCTTTTCATGATTTTACTAAGCCCTTCGCAACCTTCTAAATAAATATTGTATTAACTTACACGCAGTTATATCTTCCTATCACTAATTGACATTGACATTACAAGAATGGCGGACAAAACAAATCTATAAGGGTTCCGAAATGTCAAATTTAAAATTCACTTTTTGAACATGATAAAGCAATATCTCACACTGGCTTGTGACGCAATGATAATCTTGTGTCACTCCAGTAGTGGGCAAACAAAGACGTAATGTTGACATCATAGATTTAACTTTGGTGTTTGTCCGTCCGTGTTTAGTTCAGTCCCGTTAATTGAGATGCTTACAAAATTACCAGGAGTCATGTTGAATGAAATTTAAAAACGATGTCATTTTGATAAACAAAACATATTCTTTGAATTAGAGTGGATAGAAAAGTCAAAAGTGGCCTCAAGTAATATCATTAGTAATGTCATCGCGTTAGGTTCGTTAACTGGGCGCAACGGAGGCCGATTTTCCTCCATTCCTTTTTCTAACCCTGATTTCCTTTTAAGCAAAATGTATCCCTTACTTTTTTCAGAGCAACATACTCGCGAGGCAATCATTTCGACTGTTTAAAGGCTTTGGTGGTTGATCCATCAGGCAAACAACCAAAACGAGGTTGTTTCGATGAAATGTATCAGGATTTTTCCGATAAAAAAATGACATCTTTGTTTGTGAGCGGAAAATTTCTGAATGTATTTTTGTACATATTATTGTGAGTGAACTTTTAGTTCTGTAGTCAATTTATTTAGAAGCTGACACGGTAAAACGGAACACAATAGGGTTTCGACCTGTCTAAGCGACCTCTTGGGGTTATGATGGGACATAAGACATGCCTTTTTCTTGAAGGCTTTCATAACGAAGGGTTTCATACTTGTTTATTTAGGTTCATACGCACGTGTGTTTAACTTGATTAGTGTAATGTTTTAAGTAAACTAAGAAGATCTAAATTGATGAAATTGAAGGGTCAAGCGAATTTTGAAGTTTGTAAAAATGTCCAATAACTAGCGCCTAAATTTGATGTTGCGTAAATTTGATAAGATCTGATCGCGTTATCACGATCTTGGAAACAACAAATCTGAATAAAAAGGGTAACCTGTACCGGAACCTTCCCTATGAGAGTTTTGAACGACAATCGTGGAGTTTTGTTATGTTGGTTAACTTCATATCATGAATGTCCTAATCGCAAACAAGCATAATAAAAAAATCGGCCTGTAGTTTTCAAGATTAGTGTGTTCATACAAAAAAAACTGGTTGACTTTATAAAGTAGGGCACATTAACAAATTTTGACACTTCTTTACTCACCAAAGTTTAAAGTAGCGAAACACAACACTTAACACGAGTTCACGATCGCGACGAAAACGGGAACACCTTTCGACTTCTCATAGAGGAGTTGGACAGACTAGATGAGTTGCTGCGCTTGCTACCTTGCCGGGACAGGCCATTGTGCTTCGACCTAGAGTCTAGAATTCGATCTATGACCTGTCGGATCGTTGAATGCTTCCTATCGAACGGGTTTGGGAACATTGTACGCGCGAGTGGTCGCTCGAGCGACTGAAGCGAGAATGCGCGCGCGCACTTCGAGTTTCGCATTGTGCAATGTCAGGTCAAGTTCAAGATCGACTTTTGATAGTATGTGATATAATCGCAAGTGGAATAACACCAGCTATAAATAGTTTTGAAAGGGCTTTGATGGCATAATACTCGTATCGATGTTAGGCAAGGGACGATCCCTACTAATTTGAATTTAATTTTAAAATATCAATGCAATAAAAATCTGTTGCTATTATTGCGAGCTCTGAAGCCATTGTTTATTACAATGACTAGAGTCATCAAGTCAGTCTCAAAAGGAATAGATTCCTGCTCTCAGTTTTAACCACAATATAGTTCTGGTATAGAAAGGTATAGAAAGAAACCTATTTAATCTACCTGAATGCCAAATTGCACCCAAATACATTCAGAAGTTTTTCGTGAGTTGTTATGTATTTGCTCAGGATAAGAAGGAAACACACATATTTCTTATTTCGCTTGTAATGGCGACAACCAACTGCCACACTACAAGTGACGGAAGGTTCACAACTATGATCTACCTTCATGTAACGCACATCCAGATACCCTACATGAGTATAAAAAACATATCCGTAACATACAAATACAATAAACATAAAAGATAAAATAAAATGTAATTCACCACACACTACACAAGACTTGATACGATAACAACTCCCATTGAGTGTGCTCACTCAATTATGACAATAGATAAAATAATTCGGAAAGCCATACAAATGTGGAGCTTTCCAACAATTTATCTCACATTTATCCGAGCGATGAAAAATCTCAGCTGGTAAAACAGATTTGGTTAACGATCTCGTTTTGTAATAGATTTATGATCAAAAATAGGAATAATCTATTATACTTTGCTTTTGGAGAATAATCATTACATACTATAAAATTAATGCCGGAATCCTGAAACGTAACTTAAATTTAAGTTTTTTAAAATTTATAATTAAGTACAACTAAACCGGTCCGATTTGACAGTTCGCCATACAATTCTGTCAAAATTACGAGTCTTAAGGCGTGCTTAAGTTTAATTTGCGTATGAGTATTTGGCCGTAAGTCACTTACTTCGGGCTGTCCCTATGTACCTTATGCTTAAATCTGTAAAACTACGCAACTGATTTTCATGCGCTTTTTTTAATAGATAGAGTGATTCAATAGGAAGGTTTATATGTATGATACATGCATAAAGTAGATCATGGAATCTACTACTTACGTAAATCTAGTTACAAGTACTACTTTTTAATAGTAACATGGTCTAAACTATTTCTGTACTATGTTGAAATAAAAATAGGTTATTGGTATAGACGTGAAAGCGTTACGTTTAGATCATTCACTTACAAATGATTTAGCTTTATATTAACGAAACAATTATCAAAATCAGTGCATTAAGAAAATTATCTTCAGTGACTTTTTGAGATAATGTTTCATTATAACAAGAACAAAATAGTGTTACTACTGACTAAAGCAAACCGATTCGTTCGCACACAAATACGCAAGGACTCGCGAGGACGACGTTCATAAAAATTAAACCCAACATCAAATAAATATCAAACTAGTTACTTTTATTAATAGTAAAGATAATTACGAATGAATATACAAAAAAGCTTTAACATATGTCGGATTTACGGCGTAGTGATTAATCTTAATCGTGAACTAATTATATTTCTAGGAATTTCGCTTGAATGGAGAAGAAAATGTGTGTCAAGGGATATACCAAGGAGATATAAAAGTCGATCGATTACTACGTATCTATATTCTATACTAATACTAGCCGTTGCCTGCGACTCCGTCCGCGTGGACTTTCATATAAAATTTAAACCCCTTATAAAGTTTTTATTATTTTTAAGATGTACCTATTCTGTTATTCGGGGCGGCGACAATTCCAACGAACCCATGCAAATTGGTCTAGCCGATTTCAGGTTATAAGTGTTGTTTCCGTCTTTGTTTTTTTTGATTCTTTGTTTGTATTTTTTGTTGATTATCCATTTATCGAGGAAGGCTTAAGACTAGTGGTTCTTAACCTTTTACTCGTAGACATGAGGGACCATTTGTTAAAATTTATCTTTTGTCAGGGACCTCCTATTTGCTCTATGAGTATTATATACCTACATTATCTGAGCGCCAATAAATAAACGCTCGTTCTATGTATCTATAAAAAATGCATAAAATTATTGAATATATTTTTTTTATTTAATACTTATTGTAAATGCGCATTATGCATATTTATAAATGATAATAGATTTTTGTGATTGCATACTATTTACTAATTTTTAAATTGTTGCTTCTTATATTTTTTTTTATTTGTGATTGCTTTGCGGACCCACCCCAAGTGTGCTTCCAGGGACCACCAGCGGTCCGCCGACCACCGGTTAAGATCCACTGCTTAAGACTATAAATCATGCTGCATATTGGGAACAAAGAATTTGGAAATAATGTGAAAAAAGGAGGATATTCGTATTAGAGTTGACCTATGTGTGAACGGTACAAGTTACCCAAAAATATGTACGTATAAAGTATAATTCTTTGACAATTTGTGCCTAAGAGCATGCGACATGGCACTTACTAAAAATCTTAACAAATCAGATCCAATTTTCGATACTTTTTGGAATAATATACCTATTAAAGCTTATGAATAAGGTAGGTACGACAATCACGCATAATTAAGCTATCAGTTGATAGAAGAATTTTCAAAATTCAGTAGACTGAAAAGGTTTGTTAACAGATAAACATTACAAAACAAATTACTTAACACTTATCATATTATCATAACTAATTTTCAAATAAGGGGAAACAACCAATGAAAATATTGCGTAGAAAAAATGTATTGTAAGTAATTTGGGATATTTAATTAAATATATACTACGGTGTGGCTAACACAATGACGATATTCTCTTTCAGTTCAGTCAAAAGCCTTTTATTGCTAAAAACATATTACATTTTTCAATTTTGCAAACACATTTTCCTAGCATCCATTTTATTTGTAACGTAAAAATTCCTCCATAAGACCACAAAAGTTTTTCGTTTCACGGAATCGAATTTTAATAAAGGACCAAAAATTAAATACCCGGAAAAGGTTTTATTTGCGCAAACCCCGATATTGAAATGAATGAGTATTGAGTCTTGAGTCTTGACTATATTAAGTACTAGCTGTGCCGCAGTTAAACCCCCGCGTAGTTCCCGTCTGGGGCAATACTGGGATAAAAATAATCCTATGTTTTCATCCAGGGTATCACCTATCTACATACCAAGTTTCAACTAAATCGGTAAAGCCGTTTTTGGGTGAATGTTTTGACAAATAAATAAGCGAAATCATTTCCTAGTGGTTAGCAAACATTTTCGATAAGTTAGTGGCAAATGCTTTACCTACCTTTGAAAAAGGCAGGGAAAAAATGACTAATGATAAAGATAGTATTAAATTTTATGAGATGTGTAGTGTGTTGTAATGTTGTGTGAATTTCGACATTTCCAAAAATAGTTTGGAGACCAAAAAAATACAGTTTTCTATTAAAGGATCATTTCGTTCATATCGGCTTAATTAACTAGACGATGAATCAAACATTACAAAAGATATTAAACTCGATTTACAAAACCTTATTCTCGTAAGTATTTCAAAGAGTCCTATTAATTTTCCAAAACCTTTAAATTTTTTTCCAGCTATACTTTTCGAAAAACTTCAGGCACATTTATTTTTTCAACAAAAATAAAATTATTTCTAACTTAAATGTAAATAAAAAAATATTGTTTTTTTTGTCCTTATAAACATGAGATATGATTAAATAAGTAGGCATTAACGACATTCAGCCTCATCTTGGCGATAAATTACGTTGAAACAAGAGTGAATTTCACGAAAGCGGGATATAATTATCCCTTGAAAATACGCAATGTTAAAAATAATACAAGTATGGTAATTTGCCTTTAGCACAAAAGTACTTTGAAAATAAATAACAAGCTTTAATTCCGACTTTGTTTATACAAAATTGCCTATTTTAAACCAACTTCAAAAATTGGTAGGAGTTTGTGCGAAGCAAATTAATTTTTTCCTTTTTGTTTGAAGTCGCTTTATTTTTGTACAATATTATTTTTTTTTTATAAAATAAAATTTACCATTTTACCTGATTAGTAAAAGTCTCGTTTATTTTTTTTTACGGAAACTTACAATTTATATTTTTTCGAACTTCAAGTAACCTTGAGTTAAAAGTATTTATTTTAACTCGATACCTTTACACGTTAACGAAGTGTTTAGATAAAATGTTGCCAACAGTCTAAAAATATTAAGTCAAATTCAATGAAAAATCAAATAAACATACCTCTCATTAATTATTAATAACGATCTTATCAGAGAGTCAAAAGATCGTTATGTCTCATGTTTACGTAAAACTCGAAAGGAATTAAGTCGTTTTTGTTGACATAAATAAACAAATGACGTTACAATGCCTATTACAGATCGATTTGTGGTTTGGAAAAATTTATTATAATCTATAATGCGACCAGTAACACGGTTTCATGGTTAATTGAGTGTTTGAATTTAAAGAAGGTGCTGTGGAAAATTTTTATGTAACTGTTCTTTGTTGAAATCATTTATCATATCCTGTAAGTTATAGGTATATATAAAATCATTACATAGTATTAAACAAAGTCGCTTTCCTCCGTCTGTCTGTCTGTTTATGCCAAGATGTTTAAAACTACGAAACCGATTTTCAGTTTTTTTATCAGATACAGCGATTAAATACGCGCGAAGCCGCCGCTGGTCGCTAGTTAATTTATATATTAATGACATTTCTAACTGAATATCATTACTTAACGTCGGTTTTTGTGCCGATCTATTTCGATCTTCCGTTAGTTTTGAAAATATAAAAAAAACTGTTTGTATGTCTATTACGTTTTCTTTTTATTTTTTATGAGATGAATGTTGACTGTATAGATTGAAAAACAAATCCAGAATATTTTTATTAAATTACTTTAATAAAAAGTCTATAGCTCAATAATATTTGTCCTACCGTTTTATAATTAATTACATAGGCATGAACTATTAAAGCATCCCACACGTGATCACATTTTTATCGGCTGAAACCGCGCGACACAACTAGTCTTATACAGGATACAGTTAAAGAAATGAATAATGATTGTATGAAATATTGCCAGCTCTTTATTGAGTCTCAGTTTCGGTACATTGATATTGAATGACGTCAAGTGAATCGTTATTACTTTTTAAATGCTTAAAGCAGTTCTGTAGGTCCAAGTTAATGAATGTGCTCGTGACCCCTACTCGCTGAGGTGAGTCGGAACATAGAGGGGTTTTTGTCGGTAAAAGTCCGACATAACACATAGCATCTGGGAAATAGACCATCTATTTCCCAGATGCCGTAGGTATCCTACGAGAACTTCTCCACTTTAAAAACGTCCAAAATTTTACAAAATTTTTTGAATACTATGTATAACAAAGGTTCCTTTTTTTAAAAAAGTGGGCCACAGAGAAGGAGGGGTTCCTGATCGTAAGTAAACGTCTACGTAAGCCCGTAAGCATTATTTCTATTATCAGCATTATTTTTAGTATTACTATTACCAAGGGTGTCCCGAATGTCTTGCTCGCCTTTATTTGAAGATGGAGTAGGATAAAAAGCCTTAATTCTCAAGCTATAAACTTTATACTAAATTTAATGAAACCCGATTCTGTTAATACTTCAATGTGTTACCTTTTAGACAGAGCTATTATATACTAACAATACACCAAACAGTTACACCAGACAGACATTGCTACAATTAATTGCTACAAATTCCTAGTAGGGAAGTTCAATTAAAACTTACGCTTCTATTTTAAAAGTTTGACCTACTTGGAAGACTACCACAGTTAAATTGTAACGTTTGTCACACAAATAATCGTCGTGATAGACAATATAAATATTTAAAGAATAACTTTGTAATTAATAATGATACAGATAGCAAAAGTATAGTACGCGTCATTTATGTTTAGCGATTGACGAGAATAGCTGCGCATCGGTAGAATCGCGCTCGTAATTGTCGTATTGGTGCGAGAAAGACAACACGACTGGGACAACCAATCAACGCTCACGCACACGACGATCACGCGCCCCGCACGCCGCGCCGCCACCTCGATACGTTTACGATTTGACTTTTGCACAGGTTTCGTTAAGCGCTAGATTCGTGACGCGTACTATAAAAAGGGTTCCTTCTACACCCTTGTGGACTCTACCGCAATCCCGTCAGGTTGCCTATTATATTTCAGGACATTTATACACAGCGCCATCTAGTCCCACGCTAAAGATGTGTTATGGCAACTAGATAATGGAATAAATTACATATACATTCTTTTCTTGTAAATACATACATACCTACATACAATACACAGCACTACCCAGACTCCAGAAATATACAAATGTAAATTACAGATATTTTTTCCGGTCTGAGGACCGCAAAGGTTCCATCACTACGCCCGTCGATGTAAACTTCATTAACCCCAAAGACTGATTTCGCTAACTAACCTTAAAACTAACCATACCTAACCAAAATTTCAGGCGAACATGTATAAAACAAAAAGTAGATTCTTATTCTCAACTCTTTTTTTAACGTCAGTAGGTACCGAAATTATAATGTAAGGTTTTGTCATGAAATGATTTTCGTGAGGGAACCACTTTTGACATTTCTTGACACAATTTGACTAAAATTAATAATAAACATCGTTTTACAGAAACATATAAATAATAACAATAATAATAATTTATTTCCATAATAAGGTGATTTACAAAATATTTTACCCAGGCTCCCAATATAGTAAAAACTGTTTTTCAGGAGCCTGTTTCATCCAAATCATGACACACATGCGGCACCGACAATACAATACGACGAAATACAAGTCCATTCGATATATGTACTCATAATTACGTCTTAATAATAACACAATATATACTTTAATAATATACATAACAAACAGGCTTAAAAGGATTTCTATATTTAGAATTAACACACACGATATGTTGAGTAAACAAACATTGGAATTTCACGATAATGAATGAACGAATGACGCGTTTACGAGTAAAATGTAGCCTTTAAGTAGGGACAATCCCACAACCTTAACGCCGATAAATATAATAAATTGTTTCTTGGTATTAATTATTAAGTGGCGAAATTATTCAATGCGCCCGTTTTCGCACGCATTTATTTTTCATGTATTATTTCTCTTGAACCACTATATCTATTAATAAATCGCATGAAAACGGTTCGCGTAGTTTTGAAGACTTAAGCATACATTCTTTTATTTCAGATTTACGGAAAGATAGACGAAAGCGACTTTGTTTTAGACTATTAATAATAAATAATATATCTACCTATTATATAGTGCAGTTATTAATAACAGATGAACCGTTATCGATAGTCCTTTTTAAAAAAATTACTAGACGTATGAGGCTGGTTCTTAAGCAGGGAAAAAAGGGTAGGTATAAGTAGCGTCACGAATCTTTAGCGCTGAACGAAACGTGCACAGAAGTCAAAAATAAGGTATCAAGGGGACGGCACGGCGCGCGGGGCGCGTGATCGTCGGGTGCGCGAGCGTTGATTGGTTGTCCCAGTCGTGTTGACTTTCTCGCACCAATACGTCAATTACGAGCGCGATTCTACCGATGCGCAGCTATTCTCGTCCAGCGCTAAACATCCCTGACGCGACCTATACAGGGTATAACGTTATAGGTAAAATAGGTATAGCGAGAACAAATTCATGTCGGTGAGAAGATCTCCTCAGAGATGTCATTGCGTTCGTTCGGTAAGTGGGATCTACAGAAACCTATTTTCCTTTCTCATTTTTTCCCTTTTGACACAAATTCTTTCCTTAAAGCCTAGAAACGAATAAAAACGAAAATGTTAAAAAAAATAGTCCAGTTGGTTCAAAATCACTGCCTCTAATACAAGTAATAATAATTGTCACTTGTTTCGCAATTACGGTCATTAATTTATTGTTTTTATAGATAAGAATTATTTGTATACAAT
>JADANM010002527.1:8953828-8967701 GCA_026213755.1 Eurema hecabe
AGTCTAGCCACTATTTCTCGGAGTTGTTCACCAAAACCGAGTTCGAATAGCCTGTCTGCTTCATCAAATACAATGACCTCTGAAATATAAATTTAATCTAATGAATAACGTTTTAAAACATTTAAAATTAAAATACATATAAAAACTTCTTATTACTCATTAAAATGTGTTTGTATGAATTTTTTTGTATGAAAACATTTGAAAGTACGAATCATACTTGAAAATTTTTCGTATATCCCGAATATTCATTGATATCAAACGCAGCTAAACAGAAAGTTTGCCTAATGGAAAGTCGCCACCTTCATTTATAAACAGGCGTAAACTTAAGTGCATAAAAAGATACTGCATGCTCTAAAAAAATAGATAAAAAAGTCCTGGAAGGTGCTCTACCATCTATAAAAGTTAATGAGATATACTTACTTATGTGGTCTAATTTAAGGCTCATTTCAATACAAATGTGTAAGAAACGTCCCGGTGTAGCCACAACAATATCAGGCGTGTTTCCAGACATTACTTCAAACTGCTGGTCAATAGATTCCCCTCCCAGAATAGCAGCTGAAGTAAGACCAGTAAACTTCCCGAGTTCTCTCACAAATCTTAGTGTCTGAAATATAATGACAAAAGTTAAAACCAGACTGTACTTTATTGATTAGCTTAATATATATCTATAATTACTCAAAGAGGTATAAAACATATTTTTTTAAAACAATTGTTAATATAGTTCTATAAACATAATATGTATTTTGTTTAATTTTTAATCTCTATCTGAACATCTTGAACTCATTACATAATATAAATAAAATACAATTAAAGGTAGCCTATGTATTTTCATTAAATCCAAATTATTTTAACCGTTTACGCAGAAAACATAAGATAGAGCTATTATTGCATTTATTATACTAGATATAGAAATTCTACAATCTTGCATAAGTATTAATGAATGTATAGCATACCTGTAAAGCCAATTCCCTTGTTGGTGATAGAATGAGAGCCCTTAAGTTTTTTCCTAATGTAGCTTTATTTGCTGGCAAAGTAAGTTTCTCGAGTATAGGAAGAACAAAACATGCAGTTTTACCCGATCCTGTGCGGGCCATAGCCACCACATCTTTGTTTTCTAGAGCTATAGGTATTGTCTGAGAAAAGAATAATTATATATTTGAGTAATCTTGCACTCAGTTATAATTTATAAAAAAATACAACATATATGTTAACTTGGTACTAATACAATCATACATATACCTTTCTTTGTATAGGAGTCGGCTGTTTGTATCCTCTTCCCTTTATTCCCTTTAGGACGGGAAAACTAAACCCCATAGATTGAAACCCACCAGAACTTTTCTTTTTCTTACTTTGCTGTGACTTAGAAACATCTTCTGGTGCGGCCTCAAATCCCGGGAGTACATCTCCCGAGTCTTTTGGACGTAACATTTTCGTCTATAACTATTTCACATTTATTTCAAAGTAATAAAATAGTGTAAGTTGAATTTAAAAACACGTGCGGACAGCGGAACTCAACTTTTTGACAATTGACAAAACACATTTCAGAGTTCAGACTTCAGTTGACATTGACAAACCAATTTATTCGATGCTGACACTTGACAGTTATCGTTGTCATAAGAGTAAACAGATCGTCGGAAACTATTACCGAATTGGCAGATTTAAATTAACATTTAACTAAAATTGATATGTTCTACTTTAATGTTTATTATTGAAAACGAAACAGCATAGCAGGAAATGAAAACCCACATCACAGGACTTTATACTACCTGCATTTTATTGAAGTGTTTTTATTGCTTTGTTGATTGTAAATGATATAACGAAATAGCCTTAATTTAATACAACATTTATTTTTGTCCTTTTTTTCGTAATGTATTTAAATAATTCTATCTACCAAAAGTAAACCATAAAATATTTTAATAAAATAACTCTTAATAATTTATTGCACACACTCTTGTGATAAAAAATAGTTAAAATAAGGCGTAAGTCGTAACCACAAACTATAAACTAATTGGTTTTCCCACGCATTTATATCAAGGACTTACGGAAGAATGTTGTTATTCTGCAGTTAGACTTTGTTTTTCTAGAAATTAGATTTTAAGTACCTACTAGACCAAAGTAATATATTATACTATGATTAGGGGGACTATTGTGCTTGAATAACTTAATACTAATAGATCTACACGGCATCGTACGGTTGAAATTTGAGAAGAAACTGAGTTTTCCATAGTAACTGTACTAGTATGTGTACTTACCTACATAATATTATTTAAATACAATTCATTTGGATGTCTAGAATAGAAAACAAAAGGAATGGATCAAAATAGACACACTATGTATGTATGTTCTCTTTTAGTATTTAATTCATTTTAATGTATCAGACCAATAAATTTGTTTTAATAGCCCGTGTGAAATATATATCTAAGTACTACAGAAAAAAATTCTTATTTATTTCAACTTCGAAGTGTCGTGAAAGCGTAAAAGTTGGTAATACCTATTCAAGAAGACGTTGAATTATTTCTTGTGGGATGCGGGAATATTGGAATAAACCCAATAATATTATATTAAATAGATGTAAGCGCAAAATTTTGAAGACGCAAAACATCCAAATTAGGATGTCTTGGCTGTAGGCGATTGGTTGTCGATGCATTCACGCGCAACTGACAAAACTAACTATATCTTTTTCTCTCGTTGTTGTTAGTTCTATCATTTATCTCTTTTATATTTTTCGGTTGATTTGCATGGGTATAACATATCTATACTAATATATAAAGCTGAAGAGTTTGTTTGTTTGTTTGTTTGAACGCGCTAATCTCAGGAACTACTGATTGGAATTGAAAATTATTTTTTTATTGAATAGACAATTTATCGAGGAAGGCTTAAGGCTACATAACATCACGCTGCGACTAATAGGATCGGAGATATAATGGAAAATGTGGAAAAAACGGGGAAAATTATTCATCTTTGAGGGCTTCCTTTGCGTGCGCTGCGAAAACGGTTCAAGATACAAAAATAATATGTATGAAAGAATTATTCCTCTTTAAATGATTTAAAAAAAAGTCCGCGACAGTATATGTCTATCTTCTAAGATTGACTCACTATAACATAACAATAGAAATAGATCCGACAGGGACGAAGTCGCGAGCAACAGCTAGTCTATTATATTATAATATCATTGAATAAACCGAATAAAACCGATTCAAACGTTGCGCGACTATCTCGATCACGCTGTACCGTACTGCTTTATATTGGAGTCGAGGGTCAGATGCTCTTGCGGACTCTTCCGTAACACCGAGATATACTATACCCATCATAATTTTAATATTTTCTTTTCATTTATTTTAGTGTAAAGAGAAAAAAAAGATTTACCTATTTGTTGTTTTATTAAAAACTAGTTGTGGCTCGCGGTTGTACCCGCCTTGCTCCTATTAATAACGGGGTGATGTGTGAATCCAGCGTCACCTTTCTACACACCAAATTTAAATTAAATCGGTCCAGCCGTTTTTGCGTGAAAGAATAAATTATTATCATACATTCTAAAAAACTTTCACATTTTTTTACATTTTACTAGGATAAATAAAATAACAGGAAATAAATAGATATTAAAGTCTTAAGTTATATTTAATTTTTTTTCTCGTGTATATGTATGTGTATATGTATGTATATTGAGATGTGTATCAACAAAGGGTGACTTATCTCGATCTCCTTCAGACTCTTCATGGAACTTGTTAATTAAATCGTTATAAGTATTTATTGCGAACATGCACAGTTATTATGTGTAAATAAATTAACAGACGCAGTAGTAAACTAGTGGTAACATCGACATGAACATAAATACATCGCTTTTTGTCTGAGTCAAGCCGCAAGCGTGAGTCAATTTTCCTACGTCGGAATGTTGGGCTGCCATTAAATAATTTGTCTTATTTTGGGTAAATTAACTAATATTCAGAATTTTGTTTATGTTTAAAAATTTTACCATAAACAATCATTAAAATATAATTACCCCATACATTAGAAATTATTTATTTCGTGAGATTGTTTACTGTAAACGTTTTTTGGGTTTCAATATAAAAAAGAAACCGGATAAAAAGTCTATCCACGTACAAATATACGGTTATCCAATGTATTTACATATTATGTTAAAATACATAACACTTAGCTACATACCACTTTTTGTTTTGCGCGGGATCTTTCAACGTGAACTTAGAGGTTTTATTTTTCACAGTTTCAACTTTTCAAGGTAAAGGTAACTCCTCAATATATCCGTTTTCTATAGTAAAAAAAAGATATATAAAATAATATCATCTGTTTCAAAGTAAATGCTTTTAGCAAGGCTAGTCGCAAATAGGTAGGTTTTAAAATTTAAAAAATGGCCACACTGTTCCGTCATTAATGTCAAAGAGAATGTCAATGATATCAATACGTCATCTTCCTTTAGAAAGCTTTATGGATCCTGTTGATTTATTCTTTATGGTTTTACTTTGTATGAACGATAAAATTCGGTAGGTCAAGGCGTAGCGGAGCGTGTGATTAAAAATAATTGCTCATTGTAAACATAAATAAAAGCATGTTTTCTTGCTATGTTATTTGTATTATGTTCTTATAAAATGATTCGTTAAGTAATTCTGATTTTAACTGTGTAAAACATATTTCCGAATCTTGAGATTACTTCCTCTAATATATAGCCTTAGAAACTCTTAAACAATGAGGTCTTCGTTTGGTAAAAGTGGCTCAGCAGTTATAGAGCCTCTTTTTACCGACGAGAAATCATAATCTAATTCATACCTCGGTGAAGAGTTATAGGTTCATGGACTTCCGACATTTAATTGTAATCCAACTCCTATGAAAAGACGCACAGGCTCACATAAATCCTCTTCCGAGAATTTACCTCTATACCATATTTAAAAAAAAACTAATTTGAAATTCGAATGTTTTTGAATCAAAACATTTTGTTCATCTCAGTGAATTGGGTAGTCTTGTTTTTAATTAAAGTCAAATATTTCTAGTTATTAATCGGCAAGTAAATAGAGTTTTGTAGCCTTCGATTTAGCTAATTACAATAGCAATAGGTAGGCAAATCATAATAATTACATAATAGTAATTACCACGCCTCGCGTGAGCACAATGATGTGGTTATATTTGCTTAATTTCAGCAAATGAAACAGCTTTCCTGCAATTTAGTTAATTCAAGCAGCGAGTACCTAAATGCAACATTATTTTCATTTATATTTACTATAGCTTATTGCTTACCAATGTATTGGTTTTTGTAGCAATAATTGATTATATTATTATTATTATAAAATGGTAGTTTAGGGCTTTTTATTCTTGTCCCAATCACTGCTGCAGAACGATTAGAAACAGTGGGGTTTTGGTCGGTAGAATTCCGACATAATCCGTGGTCCTTCCCCGAGGTCCATGGGTATCCTATGAGGATTTCCCCACTATAAAAAGGGCTTTTTATTCTTGTAACTAAATTACGATATCTCTAGTACTATAGGAAGAAATTGAAGATACTCTTTTCGGAGGTCAACCAACGTTTGTATCAGTGTTGCCCATTCAGTAATTATTAGAAAAAGTATTTTTAAGATTTTTGTAATTCAGATTACAATATGTAGAAACTCATTAACCTAACTTATGTTCAAAGCATTATTATAAGCATAATTAAACAAGTTATAGTACCTAATGATTAGTTATAACTTCTATAATATTTGAATATAACCCGTAAAATCAATTGAGTGAATTTGCTCTGCATTCTGCATGCTTGGGTACGCATTTTTTCCACTGCAGTACATATATTGTTTTGTGTTTCAAATCATTGAATAGGTCAGTCACCTATAATATATTCAGAATTATTCTTCCCATTTTATTTTCATAAATATATTAAAGTATATATTATAGCAAAAGGGTATGTTTGTTTGATTGCGCTTGTCTTTGGAACTCTGATTACATGTAAATGCATAAGCAGTTTTTGGGCTATTTCACTTTTAGGGTATTTTGAATATCGGTTATTAAATTCCAGATACCGCTCACAACTTCGCTAAACATATTCTTTATTAATATCTAAACACATTTAAAACGTTTTAGTGCAGATATTCATGTCACTGTTGCTTTAATTATGATGAAACTAATATTGGAATATATAATATAGTTCTGCTATTTGGTTGACCTCGACTCAGTAATTTCCTATAATGATAGCTCCACTATATCCAAGATAAATCTCTTTTTGTCAATCATGCTATTTTTGTTAACCCCGGACACAAAAATGACGAGGTGTTATACGTTGGACGTGTCTATGTCTGTAAATGTATATGTGTCAGTTTGTGGCATGTGTGTAGCTCCCAAACGGATTAACCGATTTTGATGAGGTTTTTTGTCAAATCGATACAAGTCAGTTCTATCAAATAGAATTATTTTATGACTGTCGACGCAATACCACAATGTACCGTTATCATTTAATTTTGATATTTTCGAGTAAAAAATATTTATCATTTGTCTTGTACCTATGTTATGTCAATTATTCAAATGTTTATTTATTTCTTTCACTCTCTTTCCTTTTTGCTTTCTTCGTATCAAACAATCGCTAGCTAGCAGCCAACGATGTTTCACATCACCAAGAGTCCGCACGTGTATTTGTAATGCCGTGCCATAACAGACAGCGGCCAGAGTGTGAAACGAAACAGGATCGTTGCGTAGCGTGAAGAAACAGCAAACTCGGTCGGCGACTAGCCTTGATAGCGATATCTAATGTTGCCGCGAATATGTGAATACAGCGTATATCGTGCGTTTCATTATGCATTATACATTTATTTCATTCATCTCATAATTAGGTTTATAAAGAATAGTAACGAACCAGCTTCGCACGCATATTATATCTATATCTATATAATTCAAAGGTGACTGACTGACATAGTGATCTATCAACGCACAGCCCAAACCACTGGACGGATCGGGCTGAAATTTGCAGTACAGGTAGATGTTATGGCGTAGGCATCCGCGAAGAAAGGAATTCCCGGAATTCCCGCGGGAACGGGAATTAGCGGGAAAATCCTTTTGTATGAAAAAACTAAACCGCTTAAGTTAGACGCTTGAAATTTGGCATATTTATTTGAAAGTCCACGCGGACTTAACAGCTAGTTACGTATAAATCTTCTTGAATCGCTCTAACTATTAAAAAAACTGAATGAAAATTGGTTGCGTGGTTTAAATTAAAGCATGCATGGACAGACAGAAGAAAACAACATTGTTTTATACTATGTAAAGAAGAAATAGATCCGAAGCTTTATTATGTAGTATTGGTAGACCGTACCATTTTCTTATTTTGTTATTATATGGGCTGAATCCTACTCAAATTCTGCGATGTTCCTATAAGCATCTTACGGTGTCGGGAATTTATCATATCAATCTTTAAATGGAATCACGACATGGTCTGGTCTAGATGACTACTAAACTTCATCCAACTTAACTCAGTAGATTTTGCCAAATGTTTCCAACAGAGTGTCGGTTAGTAAAACACTTCATAACACATCCTTACAAAATTTATAATATAAGTAAGAATTTAAAAACGTCAAATTAATAACAGATTTAATATTAACAGACCGATATTTGAATCAACAAATTTTTATTGCTTCCGTGGAAAATATCGCGAATTCCAACAGCTTAGATTCTATTTCCTTATCGAAATAAATATAAAAATAAATATGTTGTTGCAAAGCTTCTGTCTGATGCGTCGTAAATCAATATTTTTAATTACTTATTAGTATTTTGTTTTAAATATTTTTCTATGTTAAATGTAAGTATTAAATCTTATCATAGATTAATTAGCCTTTATTTTTTGGCGGTATAAGTTAAATTTTTAATCTACAGGAATGATATTAAATGTTCTTATACTCATCAGAGTTGACATAACTAAATATCATAGGACTTCAAAATACTGGTTATTAAAAAAAACATGCATTTTTACATTTTTAAAACATTTATTAAAACTTAGAAAATAATACAATTTGGTACAGTTATACATAACAATTATATTAGTTATACATTATATTAATATGTACAGAATAAAAAGAATTAAAGCTTTCAATGGCATTATTTACATTATTTAATTAAAATTACAAATATGTACTATTACTTACAACTAAAAATAAGCACATACATATTGATATATACAACCTTGAAAAGGTAACTTCTAAATTCGAAATAATTTTCCCTTTTCTCCAAGTATCGTAGCATCCGTCACTGAAAAACGTATTCCTCCATAAGTAAATAACTTCAGAATAGTTATAAGCTATCTAATTTTCCAAAACAGAATAATACATATAATATAAGAGTGTTGTTTGATAATACAACCTTTATAAGAAATTAATTACAATAGCCTGACATCATTCATTAATTTTCACCTATTTTTTTATACTCTCCATCATCATTTCCAGTTATTTTATTACAATTTTCCCCTATTACAAGATACGCAGTTACCTAATATCTATTATCGATATAAGTAAGACAAATTTTTACTTAGTAACTAGTAACAGATAGGAGTACCTAACTCCTAAGCCATCAAACTCATGTGTTAACCGCTTTCCAGAAATCTGTACAAAAACTTCTAGCGTGGTACAAAGATTTTTGCTTGCCAACATTATTTAATGTGTGTAATGTAATGTGTTGGAAAATATATCATACAACAACGGTAAACATATTTATCAACCAACGATACACTTACTTTTATGCAATAAATTATATCTAAATAATTTTTATTAGAAGTTAAGTTTATGCTTTCATTAATTGTAAAATATCTGTTATTTTGAATCTGTACAAAATCTTGGTAGAAGTGATCTTTCGTTTCTGTCTTTTCGCCTTCATTTTATTACATATTATTTTTTTAAATTTCAGTTCTATCAGTTACAAATAATTTTATAACAGTAACCTGGACATCTAATTTCTTGTCTATGGTTCTATGATCAGTTTTGATTGACATAGATCATGTTATTTCACGTGCTCGGTCGTTAGCTTTTTGGCGGGTGATGTTCCTGTTTTTTAATGTTGTCGTCGCCATCTTGTTTGTGGGCGCGTACCTGGAACAAGAAAACGAGTAATTTAATTAAACTACTAAATGTAGTTTTATTAAGGCATAGTGATTATTTAAGACATTTTTTTAAGTCACCTAAGCCCTAACATAATTAAAAAGCCGAAGTAATTTATATTTTAAAACGCTAATATCTCGCTCAATAATTTACGTGTAGTATTATAACAATTATTTCTTAATACGAAATCCACATTCATAAGCTATCAATATTATATTGCGCTACTTAAAGTGAAATAAAAATAACCTGCGTCTTACAAATAATGCTTGAAGTTTTGATAACAGAAGTATATATGTATGAAATATTTATTTGATATTTTTTTACTGACATGTCATAAATTTTATCCTATAACGTTACGAAGCAGTCACGATTCTGATTATGGACACGAACTTAATATAATGTTTCACGTTTAAGCATACTGTAAAAATATTAATTGCTGTTTGGCAATAAAATATATACAGGTATTTAAATATGGAGTATTTTTTACTGTTTTTCAAGCTTTCTTGGCTGTTAAGAGACTACCTCTGCTAATGGATTATCAATGGTATTATCCCCGTGCGAGCCTATAGTTTAATGTTAAATGTAAATTTAGATAGCCAAAATATTTTGTTACATTTTTCAAAACTTTCAACGACAAATTAAAAATAATCTTTTAGCACGTCGAAAGATGGCTTAAAGAATCCTATCTTTAGAAGAAAACCGCATAATATCAATGCACTAAATATTGAGTTTCCATCGTCTATGTGTTCGGTGCCTAAAAGGAAAAATGACTGAAGGCTCATAATAACGATAAGACTTCGTTCATCCGTTTGTTTATTAGTCGGAACGTATCTTACATTCGTCCGTATTTTATGAGGCAATTAGCCATTTAATTTTGATTGAAACATCTAATGTTTCAATGCAAATGTAAAGGTCATCGATATGGCCGTATTTTATATCCGCATCGGAAATACACCGGAAAAAAACTATTAGGTATTGACGTACTTAGCTCGGTGATGTTGAGATTAGATATTTTGCTTGTCAAATAAGCATGTACGCCTTGACCTTACTCTATGTAATCTGTGTTTAAAATCATATATTTTTTAAGAAAATATTATCTATGTATCTATATAGCACATCCTAGTTATTACTGATTAATTACCATTCATTAAGCTCAAGATATTTGTTTGTTTGTTTCACTGTTAAAAAGTGGAATAAAATCTGTATATAATTTGTAGAGATAATTAAAAATAAAAGATATAAAAAAATAATGTATTTAAAGATATTGAGTTCTAAGTAAAATCAACCACAAAAGTATAATAAACATTAAAAATTATCCTAATAATACAAACTTCTATAAATAAGTGTCTTAAGTAATTTTAGAGAAAAGACAACAGTCTTTTAGAATTTCACTGTCTTATCACTTTAAATGTTTTTATTGCTTAACAAAATGAAGTAAATAATTAAATGAAGGGCGATTGAAATAAGTCAAATAAATCAAAAATCGAATTAGCAAATGTGCAGGGCGTTTTTAGTAGAAACTTGTTGGACCGGTATATCGATTGGCCAAGGGCGTATCTTCCGGGCCGTTGCGTGAAAGTCACGTTTCGACACTAGAAATATTGCAACGAATTTTCTAGACCAGCTGGCGTTGCATTGCAAGATACAGGCCGCTTATTTTTTTTTAAGAATAAAAAAATTATATATTTTCAATGGCAGATACTGACTTAAAATATTTAAAAAGCAAACGGTATGAAATTCTTATTTTAAAAATAGCTATATAAGACTTGAAAAACATTTTAAGGATAAAAAATCTACATAGGCATATTATAATATTATACAATCGATAAGATTTAAGTTCAAATGAAATTATTCTAATTCTAGTCGAGACGCAAAAAAGAGTGTATTTAATAATAATATTACAAATGTAAGTATCATTCTACTTTTTATTAGTTTTTATTATTACCTAAATAAGTATTTCAAATATTTTTCACTCCGCATTGTCATTATTCATTCATTCAACGAATGCTTCAGATAATTATTTGTATATAATATAAATTAAACTAAAAACAATGTATCAAACATTTCATAATGAAATTCCAATAATCTCTACACGATAACAACGATTTTATTTACCATTTCAAAGTTATTTATCGAACATTGATTAACAAGTCTACAACTATTATTAAATGTTATCTCTTTACTAGAGCTAAAAGTTTTTTTATTAAATACAATAACATTATCTAGTAATGAGCGATAGGTACTACTAATACCTACTAATACGCGTTATGATATTTATTTGAGACAACATAAATGCTTAACTTGACTTCGATTTATTGGACCAATATAATAGTCAATTAATATCCCTTTGATTCGGAGGCTGTTTCTCTTTACCTAAATAATTTAATTATTAAATAGATCGTGGCATAGCATTTGGATAAATTACAAATAGTTACTTATTTAATACACAAAAAAAGTTCAGGAAAATAAATAAATTTATTTCTTCATTTGCGAAAGATACGCATACTGTGTATTGAGAGTTCACCGACCTCGTGGACTAGGCTGCCATAAGTATGTAGGAGATACTTACTGAGAAAAATCCTATATGTTAACATTAGTTTTATGTAATAAAACGTATTTTAATGTCAAAATTAAAACTCGTATAATATAAAATTGATTCGCATAATGTCTTTGTAAACGCATAACTCGATAGCAGCTGAACCGAATTACATATTTTTTTAAATGTTCATGGATGGTTATTAAGCAAGGTGCAAGGTATAAGGTTTCGGGTAGGATAGATAACCGAGAACCAAGTACTACTATAAGTTGCATTGCTGTATAGATTGTTGTTTTTATAATATAGGGGGCAAACGATCTATTTTTAACCGACTTCAAAAAAAGGAGGAGGTTCTCAATTCGTCTGTATGTATAATATTTTTTTTATGTATGTTCTTCTGTTCTGTTTTTTTATGTAATGATTTAATACTTATTTTATAATTTAGAAGTCGGTGCCAAGTAAAACAATAAGTTTTTGTTTGGTTAAATCGATATTGTAGCATTTACTTGGTACCGAGTTGTAAATTATACAATAACTATTAAATCATTTCTACATACTAAATGAAAATGCGTATTACTTTGTGGGAAGCAAATTTATTTTTTGCTTTTTAGTTTGAAGTCGGTTTATTTTTTGTTAAAAGTTATTTTTAATTATTATATACCTCAATTGAGAATGTTTTTTGAATAATCAACTCATGTTTCCGAGTTATCCCTTTTTGAAAGTTGCACGCCCTCTCAAAAAAGAAGCCTGTAATATTTTTTTAAACCTATCTACATATAAACTTTCTTACTTTTTTTTCGCGGGTAGACGTGAAATAAGTAACACGATAAAAATTTGCTCCTTCGTAATTTAATTGTGATTATTTTATTTCATTAGTATATTATGATTTAATCTATCCCTAGTACTCACCGAGTGTTTTCCTTCTTCTATTACTATTAGTAACACTTTTTTTCTACCACAAACTTAGTTCTTGATATTCACTATAATCTGACAGCTGAGAGATTTCAAATGGAGGTTCAAGCTATAAAACAGTCGATGGCCGAGATGTCGGCAATGATACATAAAAGGCTGCATGAATTCCAGAAAGACTTGAATAAAACCACAACCACTGCTTCCTTGGCCAGTCCTCCTACACGTTTGGCGTCTGACTTTGACGCCTTTCGGTCATTCGTCCTGACGTCACTACAGTGCTTGCAAGCACAGGTTGACGGATTGTCCAAGATATGTGACGACCAGGAGATGAGATGCAGGCGAAAGATTCTTCTGCTGCATGGTGTTGCCGAGGAGAATAATGAAGATACAACGGCTGTTGTACTGAAGATTATTTCCCATCATCTAAAAGTCTCCAGTCTATGTGCAGAGGATATCAGTCGTTCCCACCGTCTCGGCTCACACAAGGAGTCTAAAGTGAGGCCTATCCTTGTGAAGCTTCGCTCTTTGTCTAATAAAGAGAGAATCTGGTCTTCTAAGACAAACTTGCGAGGCTCAGGCATAACTCTCTCTGAATTTTTAACGAAGCGTCGACACGAAACTTTCATGGCAGCTAGGACTCGCTTTGGCATCTCTAAATGCTGGACCAGCGGTGGGCGCATTCATATAATCGGTGCCGATGGAGTGCGTCATGTTGTTGAGTCGAATGCCGACCTGGACTCGATTCCAGCAGATCTTATCAACAAGACTACAGGGACTTCTACTTCTGCAAATATCCCATCGAAAGAAGCTAAAGCGATTCTCCGTACTAAGCGGCCAACCAGAGTAAAGTAACTTTGAATATATTTTCTTATTAATGTGTTTCTCAATTTTTCTTATTTCCAATTATTATTCACAAGTAATACGGCTAATTTTTTGCTTTTAACTCACTGCTGTTGGTCTTTTTTATTTAATGTTCAACTATCAACTTTGTATAAATATTTTCATTTCAAATGTCAATTGTCAACTTGTCAAGTCACAGTTTACATATGTCATCGATTAACAATACGTCATTGAAGTCTTGACATTAGCGCTATATTGATTAGTGTTGCCATACTACTAAACTATTGCTAGCTATCTTTTTGTAACACCGGAGGGTACTGGGAAAATGGTACGTTTAGTATTTTAATAACTTATTATTACATATATTTTAATTATTTGGGTGTAATTGATATTTTTTTTTTTATTATTATTATTTTTTTTTATTTTATATTATATTTTTTTTATTTTATTTTATTTATTTAGAGATAAGATTAATATCAATTGAAAAATATTATTTAATACATTTTTTTTT
>JADANM010002527.1:8968255-8986702 GCA_026213755.1 Eurema hecabe
GAAAATTATCTCTGTCTGTTTCGCTTTTACACCAAACTACAAAAACCGATTGCAGTGAAATGTGGTACACAGATAGCCTGAGGCTACATGTGTACCACATAGACTAGGCTTTTAACTGTATAAAAAGGGATATAGGCTAATAAAGAAAGATGTTTGAATTCTTAAATTGCCATTTCATATTACTCGTAACTGAGAACTGACTAAATAAAAAAAGGTTAGCAGAAAAACCTTTCTTCACGCAAATCTGAACTATTCCTACACTACACACTAACACACATAAAAAACACACTCACTCTTTTTTCCCATTTTATTTTGGTTCTCTGTGGTATTACCTTTAATTTCATTTAAGCTTATTTTAAATTAGTCACATTGGGAAGGACCCGACTGCTGAGACACAGTATTTCATACTAGTTCAGTAGTCGGGTGATCACTTAAATTGTAAATGTTTCAATGATTTCATGAGAAATAAATTAATTATTATTATTATTATTCCTGCAACTGGTTGTTTGTTAGAGAAAACTTAGTGATAGGACAGTACATACTGGTGTGTTGCTTTTATATACCTAGTATGAAATTTTCTTTTGTCTGTCTGTATGTACCTATGCGTAAATCTTTAAAACTTTCGTTATTTATCAGATATTAAAAGTCGCGAACGTATTTTGTACAAGTGAAATATGTATTATGTGGCAGTACTTTTTAAAAAATTAATAAATAAATAAGTGAAACCCCAGGACATTACTAGCAAACCAGGTGAAGGCATTTGTATAATCCATTAAGTACATAATAAATAAAAAAACCTCCTTAATGCTTTTAGGTTTATCTTTATAACACATTTAAATATATTCGCACCGAGATATAATTTTGACATTTGAAATAAATCACAATATATAATACATACTAATATTAATATAATAAACCGGCTAAGTGTGAGTCGGACTCGCTCGCTGGGTTCCGTATCATTATATAAACTAGCTGCGAGCTTTGTTCCGTCTTAGAGGCAATAAATAGGCATATGTTGGATTTTATTAAAATTATTTTTTATAAGGACAGAATTGCAAAATAATTAAAAAAGTATTTTAATGATTCTTTATAATTTACCACGATACTTAACTACCGACAACGTTTACAATTTACTTTTAGTTATCGTTTGTGTTTTGTTATTCCATTTCAATCGAGTGCTTTGTACAATAAGACTCATGTATTGACTCATAAACATTATCTACCAATAAAACACTTTTGCCCTTGGAAACTTGGCAAAAGGAAAGTGGTCACCGCCGCCCATCAAAATTCGCTGAGCTTGACAGCTCTGGACTGGGTTGCCAACCTTTTAAAAGATATAATAACTTTACCTACAGTACTGTCATCTGCAATAAAATAAAAGAAAGCGCAAGTTAGTTCAAAATTTATCCAGCCAATATAAGAAACAGTATTGATATTCGTCTGACGGTTCAAAGGTAACGAGTAAACGTTTATTTTGAAGCTATGACATCACAAAACCAGTTTTAAAGTCGGTTCTAAGAATTAGAAGTTTTGTATCAATAAACAATACGTCAATTTGATAAATTGTTTCTGATGAAAACTTAAAAAAAACCGTTATAATTTGTTTATTATAAGAAATTCATTGACGAACGTGGAATTCCCATATAATGTGCTAGAATCTTCGACTTTAATTAATTATTTATTGGTTATAATTAGTTATTATCGAGGCAGAAGTGGGTGCAGTTTTTTTATATCGAATAAGCAGACGCGATCCGGCCTGATAGTAAACTAAGATGCGACCTAGGAGCCGTCATGTCTGCTTAGTAGCCTATTCACTTTCACCTTAAAAAGATCCAAGTCGTAGGTGTTTTTTTTTATTCTATGAAGTGGTGAGACGCGCTGGACGTCCTCCTGATGGTAAGAGAAACGCCAGCCCATAACCAGAGTAGTGCTACCCAGAACTTTGCTCCGGGCAGGGGTGCGCTACATCGACGCTCCCTTCCCACTTTGAGTCATAAGATGTTAAGACTCATAAGCCCAGTAATCTCGCTGGCTACAGTGCCCTTCAGACCGGAGCACAGTGACATTTGCACATCACTGTTCAGGCGGTAGAATGTCTGGCACTGTGGGGGTACCCACCCAATCGGTCTCCTGCGAAAGAGACCTACCCCCGGTAATTTGGAAAGACGCATGCTGGCAGAGAGTTCCACTCCTTAGCGGTTCTCGGAATGATTTGGTGAACCGACTTATACGTGATAAAGGCGTTTTAACCACGTAACGATGGAGACTCGCTGTTCTCCTTGATGTTCGGTGATGGAAAGGGGAAGGAGATATGAGGTCATGCAGTTCAGGCGCACACTCGCCAAAGTGTATCCGATATTATATTATTTTCGTATCCTTCTTAATATTATAAATGTGAAAGTTTGTGAGAATGTACAGATGTATGTTTGCTATTCTTTCTATGTATTTAATATATACTTATGTTAAGTTACAGAATTGTAAATTTTATTTTAAAAGATGATTTTTTTCCCACTTTTTTGGTAAAAAGTGTGGGATCCGTGCGAGTTTCTTACGCCGGTTCTTCTCGCCGGGTTAGTTCTCGAACCGGTGGTAGGCACCATGTAGACTTTACTCGGAGAGTTCAAATTTACTCAGAAATAAAAAAACATTTCATTTCATTTCACACAAAAACGGCTGGACCATGTAATTTGAAATTTGGTATGTAGACAGGTGATACCCCGGATTAACACATAGGACACTTTGCATCGCGGTATTTTTCCGGGAACGGGAACAGCGCGGGTAAAACCGCTGGGCGCTGCTAGTTTATAGAAATATTTCGAAGAATTTTTAAATAAGAGGACATTTTATTATGCATTTGTAAGGCGTAAAATTATAGACATAATTACTACGATATTGATAATAATATAATTGCTGACTATTTAAGTTGTTATATAATTTTATTGAGGTTTTTTTCTTACACGTGTTTGTCTGGAAGAAGCTTCTAGAATTTGAACAGGGTAAAGTTGAAAAAATATGAAAACTTCCAATTGAGATTGTGTTTATATAGAATATTAAACAAAATAAAACTATTTTTTCGTATAATACAGAATCATTATGAGTTTTCATTACATGTACGACCCATTTTTTGTTTCCTTTTTAATCATTAAAAATTACAATACTTAAATTAATATTAGAAAAAAAACCTTGAGCTTCAGTCGGTAGTGGCACCATTTAATGGAAAAAAAACTCCTTCCCGAAGGAGGAAGATATTCCCTCTGATTAAAAAGGGGATTGAGATGTGATCATCAAATTTTGTCAAACCGCTATATTATAAAAAGACGAGCGACCCCGGCTTCGCTCACATATATTATTATTATATTGTTGCCCGCGACTCCGTCCGCGTGGACTTTCATATAAACTTTGACCCCCCCTCCCTCCTTATAACCCTTTTTTCCAGTTAAAAAGTAGCCTATGTTTTATCTCAGGCTCTAGACCATCTGTGTACCAAATTTCATTACAATCTGTTCAGCGGTTTGGCCGTGAAAGCGTAAAATTATAAAAAGTTTTAGCCCCTCGCGCAACCTTTTGGGGGTTGATTTAAAAAAAGTAGCCAATGTCCTTTCTCAGGCTCCAGACCATCTGCGTACTAAATTTCGTTCTTATCGGTTCAGAAGTTTTAGCGTGATGGAAAGACAGACAGAGTTACTTTCGCATTTATAATATTAGTATGGATATAAACCTTTCTCTTAAATCACTATACCTACGAAATAAAAACCCATGAGAATCAGTAGAAAGGAACTCAGAACTTCGTTTTATACTATGTATATATTTTTCAAAGCATTCAGAACTACAAAGCGTTGCTAGTCACATAATAATATGAGGTTTCATAGTTAAAACACCTCCACTATAACACCTAAGTAACATATCATTAAGAATATAATAAACTTACCGTTTTTATTGTATTTCCATTATTTATTGTGACATCTCTGCATTGACCCTTCTTTCCTGCAACTCACGTGTTCAGCACAATATTAAATTCTATTGAAATGCTCGTAAATGCTTCTATTTTTAGTATACGATTTAACGCACGATTTATCCTTTGAAATGTATTGACTATGTTGAATTGACTGATCCACTATTGAACGATTATTTCTTCAAACTAATTAACATAAGTTGTAAAAGAAATGTTCTTTTGACGTGCATTTATTTTCAAGAGTGTTCACAGTCTTTGTTGAACTAAACTTCCCGTTTATGTAATAATTAAAAGACCTTTCAATCGTATTGCGAAGTAAAGAACTCAATGAAATGAAATAAAATGATTTATTTTCTGAGTAAATTTGTAACAAATACCTTCAGAAAGTCTGCCACCGATTCGGGAACTAACCCGGCGAGAAGAACCGTCGTAAGAAACTCGCATGGGTCCCACACTTTTTACCAAAAAAGGGGGAAAAAATCTTTTAAAATAAAATTTACAATTCTATAACTTAACATATGTATACAATTTGTTTTTAATTGGTGTGGCTTTTGCAGTGAATAATTAATTGATATGGAAAGTTACTTCCCTTTTGTTTCTTTAGTTCATTTTTGCATTAGTCCTGGTATCTTATTAATATTATAGTATAAGTTTTTGAGCATGGAAGTTTGGATGTTTGTTAGTTTTTCTCACAAAAACTACTGAATGGATTTGGTATTTTGCATTCAAATATATCTTTATTAAATTAGGCTACATATAGTTAAACTTTTGAATCGTCATGGTACATTTTGTATAATATTTTGGTTAGATTGATAAAACCATCATTTAGCATCGGTTCGGAAGGCAGTTTCTACAGAGAAGAATTGGCAAGAGTCTGTGATAGTAGCAAGAACGAAGCAAGATACGTTATAGTACGCGTCACGAAACTTTAGCGCTGAACGAAACTTGCGCAGACGTCAAAAATAAGGTATCGAGGTAACGGCGCGGCGCGCGGGGCGCGTGATTGTCGGGTGCGCGAGCGTTGATTGGTTGTCCCAGTCGTGTTGTCTTTCACGCACCAATACGTTAATTACGAGCGCGATTTTACCGATGCGCAGCTATTCTCGTCCAGCGCTAAACATAAATGACGCGTATCTTATCCAAGATAATTAAAGACCCTTACGCTAGTAAGTGGTGAAAAAGTGGTGCTATCGTATGACCTTTAATAATATTTTTAACAAGTTTAAACGTAAATAAGTGAATTGTAAAATACGTTTTATTGAAAAATATAAATTCTCTTGCATTGTTTTATTATATTGATTAGCAATATAAGTAATAAAATCTAGACAAGTGCGAATTAACCTTTTATTAACGGTTTTGTAATTGAGTCTAATTTAGTTTAAATACAACCTACCAGTTAAAAAAAAAGTATATTTTAAATTCCACTCACACTCACTATAAGAACTCTTTAGAGGTTCAAAGAAAAAAACAATTATTATTAATCTTTAAAATCGCTATTAAATCTCTTTAGATGTTCAAAGAAAAACGCATTATTTCCTACACAAACAAACACACGTGATACTCGTAAATTATGACATAATAACCACTTTAGGAGTGATTGCTGTGACCTCTGAACGGAATACAAAGAATCACGAGTACATTATGTTCTAATATACGTAATTAATCAGACGCAAGTGTAATTACTATATAATTGTATAATACGAGGTGGGAGTATCGTTTGGGTAATAATATGTATGCAGGATAGTTAGAATATTGGTATTTTTTAAAGTTCCGTACGTATTAGGAAAAATGGAACGCATGGCTTAAAAAAAGACTACGATAAAATCTTTCTCAAGTCTACGATCCCTCAAAGTCATAAAATTCCACATCTAAGTTTAACTGAAGACCTTCCTTCTTATTACCTATATGAAGAAAGGTCTTTTACCTAGTACCATGTTTATAGGAAATAACGCCTGTATCGACACAACTAGGGGAATTTTGGTGTATCCTGCGACAGATCATAATAATGACTTGATAATAAGAGATTTTAAAGTTTAGGGTAATTCTCGTTGCCCTATAACTCTGAAATTTGACAAGTAGCCTTAGGAACATACATAATGGAAACAGAATAATTTAAATTAAATCATAAAATTGACTCCTATATTTTCACTGGTGAAAAATCCTGTCTCTGTGTTCAGAAAAATACAGACACACAGGTTTAGTTTTGTCGATAAACCGATTTCAAACTGTAAACTAAATAAAAAAGCATTATTACTGAAGGCACGTTACGTTGCATTTTAAATTTTTAAATATTAATCAGGTACTTTCCATCAGGGTACAACCCGAAAAAATCTGTGGTAAGTCTTTCCTTCATACTGATTATAACCGAGTATTTAGATATATGTATAATATGTTTTTTATCATTTTTTACTATCATGACTTTATATTTTATTAATTAATATTTAATGTACTAGCGAATTAGTTTTATATTAATTTTTGTACCTCAGTCTTTTCCATTATTCTAAATACAGATTTACGATAAAAAATTAGCGAACTGAGATTTGGTATTACTCAACCAACCAGTTCACGCACTTTGTGGTGTCCGGACAGGAATGAGGAAAAATTCTTCAGCGAGCAAGGATGATTATAATACGCACAAAATACACCAAAAAGCATATTTAATCTTGTTACTACCACGGAAACAAAAACTACACCATAAATCTTACATAGCTTTTGACATAAAACTAATCTTACACAATCTTCAAACATATAAATAAATATATTATACAGCAAATTACAAGCTGACGTGAATTCTTGTAATTAAAGCAATGTCAAGGTGATTTAATATAATTACTGTTTGTGAAGATAACGCATTATGCGATGTTATCAAAAGCATTCCGTTGCATCAGACGACATTTTAAGAGGTGCTTAAAAGCAATGTTTAAAGAGCTTTTGTTCTTATTTATGTGATGGTTTCATTTTTTTAACTGGTTGCCTGATTGTAAGCGATTATCTCTGCCTAACAGTCGCGAAGATAAGTGTCTCACGAATCAAGGGTAGGTAATAGGTATCCAATGCTAGTCAGGATATGGGAATTAGTTGCATGTCGCATAACTACATAATATGCACAATAATAAATGTTCTGTTTTTTTTCTGTATATGTGAATATGATGATGTTAATCATCATATTCCCCCACCGCTCTGGGTTTAGTTAAGTTAAATTAAGTTGATATGTACACTATTTTGGGATACTGTCTCGTGCAGTTACTAGTGCTAAGCTTATACATTATCATGCAATGACAGTAACCTGTATGTGTATTAAATAAATAAACAAATAAATTTTAACTTCAAGCAATTTTGTAGGTGGTAGAGCATGCCGTAAGGCCAAACTGGGTCGGCTCGCACCGGGGCGGTACCACCCTCCCATAGAAAATCGACGCAAAGTAATGGTAACTCGTCTGAGGTGCCATTGCGTTTCGTACGGTGAGTGGGAGTGCCGGTGACCCATCTTCTGGATTGGTTGCAAGGGAGGAATGAGTATTGTTCTGCTCGTTCCTCCCTTTCAACCAATCCCCTTCACAAACCTCCCTCTAATATGGCAGCGATGTTCCAAATAAATCTACCCCAGGAGGGTACCAACACATCTGCTGTTGGAGAATCCCTCCCTGAACATCCAAGTTCAGGCTGCCCCTCGTATTCTGGGGGGGGCGCGACAGCGCTCTATATTCGAGGCTCGAAAAAAAGGCTGTCCTCGGCAGCCCCTACAACTCTTCGCGTTGACTTTTGCAACATTAGGGGGCTTCACTCTAACATCAACGCCGTCCATTACCACCTTGAGACGGCGAAGCCGGCCTTATTTTTTCTTACCGAAACGCAAATATCGTCTCCCTCTGACATCTCATATCTTCGCTACCCTGGCTACTCCTTGGAGCAAAAATTTTTGCCCCGTGCTGGTGTATGCGTCTATGTCCGAGACGATATTTGCTTTCGACGCCTCGACTATCTTGAAGACCAGGACCTATCTATTATTTGGATACGTGTAGACAGCGAAGATCACCCACGCGTCTATGCATGTCTATATAGGTCCCACAGCGGTAATATCGAAACTGACCGACTTCTTGAGCACGTCCAAATGGCCTCAGACTCTGTACTCCAGCAGATCCCCTCCACTGAAATCGTCGTTCTCGGCGACTTCAATGCTCATCATGCCGAATGGCTTGGGTCACGAACAACTGACCATACAGGGAGATCTGTTCACGCCTTTGCTCTTGCATATGGTCTCACGCAGTTGGTGTCCTCGCCCACGAGAATACCGGATGTACGTGACCATACGCCTTCACTGCTGGATCTTCTGTTGACCTCGCATCCGGACGGCTATGAGTTGCATGTTGATGCTCCCATCGGTTCATCCGACCATTGCCTTATCCGGAGTACAGTGCCGATCACACGCTCCACTAGGCCCCAATGCGCGGGCAGCCGACGCGTGTGGCACTATAGGTCAGCAGACTGGGATGGGATGCGAACCTTCTTTGCGTCCTACCCTTGGAGTGGAGTTTGTTTTAAGGTGAATGACCCTGATATTTGTGCCGGCTCTGTCGCTGATGTTGTTCTTCAGGGCATGGAATTATTTATTCCAAGCTCTGCGGTTCCCATCGGTGGCAAGTCGCGGCCCTGGTTTGGTCGGTCCTGTAGAGCGGCGTCCCGTCGTAAACAGGTCTGCTATCAAGCCTGGGCTGACGCGGTCAAATCGAAGGGTCAGAACGCCGATACCCTGAAAAAGGAATACAACTCCGCTTCCAGATCCTTCAAAAGAGCTATTGCAGAAGCAAAGTCTGAGTACATTGCAGGAGAGAAACTTGCCCGTCTTCCTTCGGGAACTAGAGCTTTTTGGGCGCTCGCTAAATCTGTGCAAGGAAATTTCTGTAGGCCATCTTTACCATCACTGCGCAAGGAGAATGACTTGTTGGCGCATACGGCAAAAGAGAAAGCTGATCTCTTGGGCACTCTATTTGCCTCCAACTCGACTTTGGATGACAGGAATAACTTGCCACCGACCATCCCGCGGCTTGAGGGCTCCATGCCCGAGATTAAATTTACGCATAGTACTGTCCGTAAAGCTCTGTTTGCCCTGGACATCAATAAGTCGAGTGGCCCCGACGGTATTCCTCCTCTTGTGCTCAGGACGTGTGCTCCGGAGTTGGCACCGGTTCTAACGCGTCTTTTCCGACTCTCCTACTCCACCGGCGTTGTCCCGAATTCATGGAAGACAAGCTTTGTGCACCCGATCCCTAAAAAAGGTGACCGCTCTGACCCGTCCAATTATAGACCCATTGCTATTACCTCTTTGCTCTCCAAAATAATGGAATCCGTCATCAACCGCGAGCTCCTTGGGTATCTAGAGGATCACCAGTTGATCAGTGACCGACAATATGGTTTTCGTCACGGTCGGTCAGCTGGTGATCTTTTAGTTTACCTAACACATCGTTGGGCGGCGGCCATAGAGAGCAAAGGCGAGGCATTAGCAGTCAGTTTGGATGTAGCGAAAGCCTTCGATCGGGTTTGGCCCAAAGCGCTTCTTTCGAAGCTTCCTTCCCATGGGCTTCCTGAGAAATTGTGCCAGTGGGTAACCAGCTTTCTTACGGGGCGTAGCATCAAGGTCGTTGTCGACGGTTTTTGCTCGGACTTAAAACCCGTAAATGCAGGTGTCCCACAAGGCTGCGTTCTGTCTCCCACTCTGTTTCTTCTGCATATAAATGACTTGTTGCAAGTCGGCAACCTTCATTGCTATGCAGATGACAGCACTGGTGATGCACTGTACACCGGCCAACGCACTCTTTCTCGGGATCACGTCGCTGAGAGCCGGGACAGACTTGTGTCTGAAATGGAATGCTTGCTTGAGCAAGTTTCCTCCTGGGGCCAGACTAATTTAGTCCAATTCAACCCCACGAAGACACAAGTCTGCGCGTTTACCGCAAAAAAATCACCCTTTGTCGTAACAGCTCGGTTTCAGGACACTCCCCTCTTTCCTACAGCCAGTATCGGTATCCTTGGTGTCACCATTTCGAATGATGTTCAATTTCGTAGTCATTTGGAAGACAAGGCCAAGTTAGCCTCTAAAAAACTTGGTGTGCTCCGCAGAGCGGGGCGGTATTTCACTTCAGGCCAACGCCTGCTGCTATATAAAGCCCAAGTTAGGCCTCACATGGAATACTGCTGTCACCTCTGGGCCGGAGCACCTCAGTACCAACTTCTTCCACTCGACCGTATCCAACATCGAGCGATTCGACTGGTTGACGATACAGCTCTTACCGATCGGCTTGATACCTTAGCCTTGCGACGAGACGTAGCTTCTCTCTGCGTCTTCTATCGCATATACTATGGGGAATGTTCTGAGGAGCTTTTCGGAATTTTACCTGCTGCTGAATTTCACCACCGCACTGCACGTCACAGGTTGCAATACCATCCGCACCACCTTGACAGCTGGCAGTCAACCACAGTGCGATTTAAAAGAAACTTTTTGCCACGTACCACCACCTTGTGGAATCAGCTATCTCGTGCGGTATTTCCGATAAATTACGACTTGGGGTGCTTCAAGAAGAGAGCGTACCTCTTTTTAAAAGGTCGGCAACCCACTCTAGAGCTGTCATGATCTGCGAGTGTTCATGGGCGGCGATGACCACTTACCATCAGGTGGCTCGCCTGCTCGTTTGCCCCCTATGTTATAAAAAAAAAAAAAAATGTCGAATCCAGTGGGGTCATGTCTACGGTCATCCCCTTGAGCTGGTTCCAGGACAAGGTGGAACCCCAATTGAACACAAATATACTTATAAAAATACCTATTTTTATTATTAAACGGTTTTATTTAGCTCGACCCATGCGGTATTTGTTTGGGTCAAAATTAGAAATTGAAATTTAAGTACCTTCCTGTTGTCAGATTGATCGGAAATTTGGTGCATACCTTTAATTTTAATGACAATACAATTTAGTAAAATTAATAACATTGTAAATCTAAGATGGCCGCCACAACAAAATAGCGGATAACATATTTTTCCACAGCTCAAATGAAAGGCCTACAGCCTATAGAATACGATGATTAAGTCAAAATTTAAAATCCTATATTCTGTAGGCAGTTTCGTTAAATACGAAAACTAGAAAACAAAAAATCGGTAAAAAATCTTTTAAGTTAAGCCCACGTTTATTTTATTGCTAGTTTTCAGTGCCCATAAAATAGAACTGTTTTTTTACCGATTTTTTTTAAACCTTACGACAACTATATGCTCTATAGGTACGATCATGACGGTGTGCTGAGACCGTAATCCCAGTTTTCGGGATTCAGTCTTTTAAGGTGAATGCAATTAATAAAGAAATTGAAATTGAAATTGAAGGTAACCCACTACAACGTATCATACCATGACCGTGGTATGAACGTATCAGACACGTCAAGCAACACGATACGCTCTACTATGCCCACTAGAGCGTATCAAAGTCGTATGTATCGACAATACTTGCCGGTCCGTGCATGGCACGCGACGGTGCTGGTCGGTAACGGAACGGGCTAGTGGGCATGCTCTCATACTTTTTAATACAGAGAATATTTTTTTGGCTGACACGTTCATAGCACGGTCATAGTATGATACTGTGTAGTGGGCAGAGACCTTTACACTCTGTATACAGATAAAAAAAAGCTGAACAACCAATATCACTTAAGATATTTAAGATCAACAATGATTGCTTTTGAAATATTAAATACTAATTCAAAGGTAAACGCCGCTATTATAAAAAAATATATCATGTTCATATTTTCCTTCTATACAGTGATACAATAAATTATAATATTATATAATAAATTATATTATTATATAATATATAATTTATGTGAATTAACATAACGAGTTTTTTTGTATTATATGTACCTAGTTTTGTTTTAATGTTTATTAGTTTATGATTGATTTCTAACAGGCTATAAGTATGTATGTGTTCTTTACCGCTTAAACTACATGATGGATACGTAATAAAATCGCGATTGACAGGCTAAAAGAATCTTTCAGCTATTACGTGGTGGGGAGGTGGGTGGGGTGGGTTTTACCGGGGGTAGGTCTCTTTCGCAGGAGACCGACTGGGTGGGTACCCCCACAGTGCCAGACATTCTACCGCCTGAACAGTGATGTGAAAATGTCACTGTGCTCCGGTCTGAAGGGCACTGTAGCCAGCGAGATTACTGGGCTAATGAGTCTTAACATCTGATGACTCAAAGTGGGGAGCGTCGATGTAGTGGACCCCTGCCCGCAGTTAGGCTTTATAGCAAAGTTCCGGGTAGCACTGCATTGGCTATGGGCTGGCGTTACTCTTACCATCAGGAGTGCGTCCAGCTCGTCTCCCCCCTGCATATTCTATATAAAAAAAATGTTGTTTCACACTTTGAACACCAAAAGATTTAAGAAAAATAAAAACTGAGAAGGACGACCTCTGAATGAAGAAAAGATAATATAAATTGGTGGCGTAAGCAAAATGTGTATACACATATACTTACATATATACACACACAAACAATACATATAATCAAATGTAAAAAAGATAAAATTTGTAAAAAAATCACTAATCCCATAGAATAATAACATCTAGAACCAATATATTATGTTCACGCAAAGTGAAGCCATTTCAAAATAGACAATTTTGTCTACTTACATAGATCATCGCCGCATCCCAGCAAAATTCGTAGGTTTTAATTGATTTCAATTTATCCATGTTTAAAGGGTAGGGTTCTTATAGCAGCAACATTATCGGTGGTCTTGTGTACTTACGTGTCATCGAGTAAAAGAATGTGCTTTTTACACTTAAATCTAAACAGTTTTGGCATCACTTACGACGGACTGTTTAAGGCACTATATATCAGTCTATTCGTTATATTTCTATGAATATGAATTTAACAAAAAAAAAAATTATGTGAATCCGCCCTTAACAAACAACGTCAGTTTAGAAGCTCCCGAAAAATACTGCATAAATATTATAAAACTCAAATGTATTTCATTCGCGTTTAAATAAAGCCAATTACTTAACTGAATGCGAACTTCAAACTACGGTAATCCGTGAAGCGAAGGTAACCAGTACTCCTAAATGTACTAAGAAGATTGAATTAGATCAAACACTTTCTATCTAGGATAAAGGTTGACTTGTGCAGATGTTTATTAAAAAAAAACAAAGTCCAATAGAAATAAAACAAACTATTAAATTCTCACGTTGTATTTTACGTTTGATTTTACCATTATGCTAGGTTTACACGCGTGCCAGGCACCCCGTGAAGCAGCCTGGCAAGCAGCACGACGAGTATAGTAACCATCAAAAATGTTTAGCGATTGACGAGAATAGCTGCGCATCGGTAGAATCGCGCTCGTGGGTGCGAGAAAGACAACACGACTGGGACAACCAATCAACGCTCGCGCACCCGACGATCACGCGCCCCGCGCGCCGCACCGCTACCTCGACACCTTATTTTTAACGTCTGCGCAGGTATTGTTCACCGCTAAAGGTAATTGACGGTTACTATAGCTTGGAGGGGGGCACGCCAAACAAGCTGTACACACGCACGCATTTATCCTAAGATGTGCCAAAAAGCCGACTCTCGTGCTCGTCCGGTTCACGGCAAGCACACGCACGTGCACATTCAAACAGGCGAACAGCCCGTTCACACGCTCGTGCTTGTGTTTGTTCCCGTTAAATAAAATAATAAATAATAATGTTGTATCCAGAATTATGATTGTGTGGAGCTTGTTGCTTACCAATGTATTGGTTGTTTTAGCAATAAATGATGATGATTATTATTATTGAATGTTGTTTTGAACGCGAGCGTGTAAACGCGGTTTACAGATAAGTAAGGAAGTAGATTTTATGAATGGTCGTTGACCTCAAGCGATTTGAATAAAACCTTAGTTTTAAGTTCAAAGTTCAAAAAAATTACGTTCCGACTGCGTTCAAGTGTAATGTTGTGCGTCAAGTTCAAGTTTATAACTTATGTCTATAGATTCATATTACAAAAAGATCTGTTATGTTTGTCCGTCTGTTCAGGATAAAACCCCAGAATGAATTTTCACGAAGTTTCCACTAATATATAGACTGATTCGTAAGGCCGATTTGGATGTATACATACTATGGTTTCGCCAGGACAGGTTATATTTTTTGTATTTTACATTTATATTTATATTTTATATAAAAAAGATAACTATGAAACAATGAAGTAAATGATTCAGGATGCATTTTTTACTCCTTAAAATTTGTGTTAAAACAACTTGATTACAGTTAAATTACCTATTACATAATACATATTTCAATAACTGCCGTAGAACATAGCACTAGCGTTTCCGTAGTACAAAAATGAAAAAACGTAGCTAGTGTTCCCTACAAACTATGCTAAATTTGACTTATATAGTAATATATGGTCTGTATTAAATATTAATATTATCAAAGGTAACGAAATCTTCGTTTGACATTGACAAAGCTCCGAAACTACTGAAGCGATTTGAAAAATTCTTTCACCTTTAAATAGCTATACTATCTCCTGTCAACATAGGCTATTTAACATAACATTTACGTATTCGGTAACCGTACGGCGAGCGCAGCCGCACATCGTGACTAGTCAAATATAAACCAGGACAGAAAATATTCACATTTTTGAGTCGAAATTAATTTATGTGCCGAAACGGACAGCATTCTGCCATCAATCCTATAGAGCAGGGGTTCTTAATATTTTCAAATGCCACGGTCGCTTGAAGAATTTAGAATAAAATAATAATTATTAATTTTTAATATTTTATATAGTTTACTTGCTGAATGTCTGCAAGAGCAAGCCACGCCCAAGTTTCCATTTCCGTGGTAAATCGCGGACAAAATATTCTATTTGTCAATCCAGAGTAATTTCAACTTTACTTTGTAATTAGCAAGATTTAGTATAATGATAATAGCATTTTAAGATAAAAACCCAAATACATCGTTATAAAGCATAAACTATTACACTCGTAATATTTTTACACTTTAAAAGGGGGGGGGGGCCCCATGACCACTTTCCAACAGGTGGAATATACAATACCTAGACAGCTGGCAGTCAAGCACAGTGCGCTTTCGCAGAAACTTTTTGTCACGTACGACCATCCTGTGGAATCAGCTTCCTCATGCAGTGTTCCCGAACACATATGACTTGGGGACCTTCAAAAAACGAGCGTACCTTTCCTTAAAAGGCCGGCAACACACTCGTGACAACGCGAGTGCTCATGGGCGGCGCTGATCACTTCACATCAGGTGACGCGCCTGCTCGTTTGCCCCCTATCTTATAAAAAAAAGGTGGCTCGTCTGCTCCTATGTTATGAAAATATAAATATTCATTACGAATTAATGTTTAAATATTAATGTAAATGTGTTCTTGATTGCAATATTGTTTACTATAAATAAAGTGTAGTCTGTAGACCCTCCTTTAGGCACCCCAGCTTAAGTATCGTTTGTTTATGGAATAAAGGTAAATTTTTCATTCCAAACTCCATTATGGAAAGAATTGTTATCAATTATATATTGATGATGTATTTTTAAAATTGGTCAACATCTGCCTCGATACAGATTGTTTGAGTTATGGCCGCCATTTTTGGATAGGGTGGTCTAATTTGTATTAAAGCCAGTAAAATATAGATAAAAATATTATCATTAATCTTTGCTGTTCCTTAAAGTCTTGATTTTGTCGAAAGTGCTGGTCAAAGTCAATGTATTTATTTAACTATGTAAACATAACCTTGTTATTTAGATTTCTATGGTGTGAACGGTCTCACAGCGAAGAGTGTCGACCAACGCGACGTCTGAAGAGTCTTTCTACCTCACAAACATCTAGTTGTATCAAGGCCCGTTGCTTCGGTCAGACGGTTTCTGGCTTGCGGCTCTAAGCACCGGTAGCTAGGTGGTGATTGTGGTTAGGGTTTTTATACTATATATATTTTAGTATTTACTTTTTTGGATTCTTCTTTATATCTTTTATATAAAAAACCTAATTATGCGATGCAATTAAATAAATTTTAATATTAAAAATAAGTTTTCACGACGCTTAACTTTTTACGTTTTATTCTTTGGCTTTATATCAATGGTTGCTTGGAAGAAATGGCTTATGAATATGAGATCGATTTCATATAAGCAGTTAAGTTTTTTTATAAAGATAATATCAGACATACAATAAATAATAAATAAATAATGTTCAAGGAAGTTAATACAACTCAGATCAAATACAAAATTTCATGGATAGTTCAGAGAGATTGTTTGCAGTTCCACAATACCGTTCGTGTTTGGAAAACAAATAGTCAATAATATCTCTGACGATGTATTTATCGTTATAAATTCATCGTTCAAAATTCTTTTGTTGTTTATGGCGACTAAGAAGGTTGTATATGATTTTTTAAGGTGGCCGGAAAGGCCACCAAAGCCATGTCGTTAGGTACCACTCTCCCACAAAAACCGGCGTCAAATAATGGCAATGAGAAAGAATATAAAAGTATCCCATATAAATAAAACAAATAAAAAGGCCTCTTCCAAAGATTGCCATTTTTCCCTATTTCGTGCTAAAAGTATCCCATATACGAATATTTATTTAGTATTATTCCACCCGCAGGTCAAACTATAGCCAACTCTTTTCAGTAGTTTTTGAAAGGATTACAAATAGCCATACATAGCCATACAGACAGAATCTATTCTCAGTATATCTGTTATATAGAAATAAATCGCAAAATGTGTTGATAAGCGCATAACTCGATAACAGCTGAACCTATTTACATATTTTTTTTTATAATATTAAGAGACGAGACGAGCTGGACGAACTCCTGATGGTAAGAGTTACGCCAGTCCATAGCCAACGCAGTGCTACCCAAAACTTTGCTATAAAGCTTAACTCCGGGCAGGAGTGCACTACACCGACGCTCCCCACTTTGAGTCATCAGATGTTAAGACTCATTAGCCCAGTAATCTCGCTGGCTACAGTGCCCTTACTACTATACTAGTTATACTATACTATAATACTTTTTTTAGAATATTCTTTGATAAAGGATGGTTTTAAGCAAAAAAAATTGTAGGTGTAGGATTTCGGATTATACGTACAGCATAAACGATGTCGCGTTGGGCCGGCTAGTATGTAATATCTATGAAATCACCTCGACTATATGACCTATGTAGCTGTGAGAAAAACATCGCGAGTCTACGTCAGAAACACGAAGTGTTTTCATCAATAAATTAAAATTAAAATCAAGTTGTCGCTTTCGCTAAGATCATAAACATTTAATTGGACTACCGAAACATATATTTAAATCAAATGTTATATCCTCAAGACGTCATCCAAGCTTTTTATATATTTTTTAAAGCGATCAACCGTTAGCCATTTAATATGCAAATCAGTTTGTGATTGTATCTCATTCTCTGCACGTTAAGATATACCTGCGTCACTAAACCGGGCTTATAACTTTGAAATTTCTAAAATGTCATTTTTTATACAAATGATTTATGGTCTGTAACCAATAATTATATCTCGAAGAATACAATATGGCCGGGGCGTTTTTCTTGAAGCATTTTATTTTTAGGATTTGAAATATCGGTATAGCGTATAAAAGTAATAACTTCAGCGGTTAAATCTTGTTGCTAAGCGGAGTTTGTGTTAAGACAACAAAATATATATACCTACTTTTTCAATTACAAAGCATAGTGCGACATTTCGATCACTGTCAAGTTAAAGAAAAACATTTGTTAATTTTCTGGCACTGCACATTTAATTAAACACATCCAGCGAAAGCACTTCTTAGTACTTTTGAGAGTTCTCGATATATGAAAGACGAAAGATGTAGTTCAAACATTCAAAGTTAAGCATTATACCGCATAATGCGTTATAGTATTATAATTGAAAAAAACTAGGATAGATAAGTTACAAATATTTGCCTTGCTTTTTTTAATTTTAGAGGTACCGCTGTAAGTCTTATTTTTAAATTCTTTCAAATTATACCTAATATTACAAGGAAGGGTAGATTAAATTAAATTTTGTAATGACTTTCGTGTGAAAAACCGACTATAATAGTATACGTATATACAATTTTTTGGTTAATTTGAACTCAGCCCCATAGTCCTTAAAATATGAATAATATTTTAAGGACTATGGGGCTGGGCTGAGCGTTTTGCAACAATTTCACTAATGTTTCACTCCAATTGGACGCCGCGTCATGTTATTAACGCCTAAAGCCTTCCTCTCGTCCTGAGAATAGCTCTTTAAAACAAACAATTCACCCTAATAATATTAGCATATATAAGTATACATTTATGCAAAGAAAACAAAATTTAGTAAAAAACATATTTACAGCACAAGATTATTTTAGTGAGAGAGAGTGACAAGAAAGTGTTACAAAATACTTTCTTGAACTAAAATAAACATATTATATTTGTGATGCTGAAAGATGTTTCAGGGGGGAAACATTGTTGACTTCCTCACTAGGCTCAGCCTGTTTAAAGGGGTCTAT
>JADANM010002527.1:8986802-9043228 GCA_026213755.1 Eurema hecabe
GTCAAAATCATAACCCTCCTTTGGCTTTGCCGTAGTCGGGTAAAAAGGTTTGTTAACAGATAAACATTACAAAACAAATTACTTAACACTTATCATATTATCATAACTTATTTTCAAATAAGGGGGAACAACCAATGAAAATATTGCGTAGAAAAAATGTATTGTAAGTAATTTGGGATATTTAATTAAATATATACTACGGTGTGGCTAACACAATGACGATATTCTCTTTCAGTTCAGTCAAAAGCCTTTATTGCTAAAAACATATTACATTTTTCAATTTTGCAAACACATTTTTCCTAGCATCCATTTTATTTGTAACGTAAATATTTCTCCTTAAGCCCACAAAGGTTTTTCGTTTCACGGAATCGAATTTTAATAAAGGACCAAAAATTAAATACCCGGAAAAGGTTTTATTCGCGCAAACCCCGATATTGAACTGAAAGAGTATTGAGTCTTGAGTCTTGACTATATTAAGTACTAGCTGTGCCGAAGTTAAATCCCCGCGTAGTTCCCGTTCCTGGGGCAATAACGGGATAAAAATAATCCTATGTTTTCATCCAGGGTATCACCTATCTACATACCAAATTTCAACTAAATCGGTAAATCCGTTTTTGGGTGAAAGAATAACAAACACACCAATACATACATTCTCAACAAACTTTCGCATTTATTATATTAGTAGGATTGACTAAAGTAAAGAGTTAACTATCTTCGTTATCTTTGTCAATATCTTACACAGGTAAATTTTATGGGACAACCAATTTAAAGTAGAAGGCCGCATTTTTTTTGTTTTTTGGTAATAATAACTAACTTGAAAAAGGTTTAACACGGCTATCACTGCAGGACACATCAAGTAGTCTTTATTCATTTTGTTTGTTATCAGATGTCGATATTGCTGTAAATAATTGAAAGCTAAGGTGACAGGTGCACTTTAATATAGACGCCATTACGGCGGGAAAGATTCAATGACCTCACTTATAATATTAGTGGCTGTTACTCGCGACTTGGTCTCCGTCTACTTCTATTTAGTATGATAAAGAAATAAGATGTTTCTAATAGAATTTATTACTTTAAAGAACTTAAACGTAAATAATATTTTTAGTTTATTTTCTTAACTTTATACAATCAAGTATTTGGAAACGCTTTGATAAGCTGACTTGTATCAGAGTAGGACCCTCCTACAGAAAATTGATAGGTATGAAGAGATATTTTTAAGAGATATTTTGTTTCGAGCGTTAAAAACAAGAGGCGGAAGTCTTTTTCTTTAGAATTCCTGTGGCACATAATACATTTGTAATACTATGACGATTCAAGTGGTACCATAATAGGTACCCTTTTTATTTATTTATTATTATGGAAAAATCATTTAATTATTGGAAAAAGACCATGGGTTATATCTTTGAACTGTTTTTCTCCTTTTTCCCTAATTATTAAATCTTTAGTAAGCAACACATTTTCAAGCCTCCGGGTTTTAAAAATATACATTGCTTATTAGGTTAGCCTTCAGCGCAATTGCCTACCATAACCTAAAAAACCTTTGAAATATTCTGTCCAACAAACAGATATTCAATCTAAAACTTCAATGTTTTGTGTTTTATTTAATACATGTTATTATTACAATCTGACATTTAAGTTATTCTGGTAACAGATAACTCTTGCCTGTCAAATATTATTTGTTCGTCCTTCGCTCTCGTCCGGAATAGCTCTAAATTAAGAAGTTATTATTGTCAAGTGATTATATTTATACGAGTAAGTAGCTTCATTTTGGTGAGACGTAACATTTTTCCAAGATAAATTTTCTGTAAGGTGAGCTAACAGAGAGTAGTAGAGATGATTTAGGTTGAAGGTGCGAAGGTGCTCATGCCTCATGAGGGATCATGACCCCTGCCCGCGGAAGTGAAACAGAACACAGTGCGGTTTGATCATTACAAGTCCAGGGCAGTTCATTGGTATCATACGAGGATTTCCCTACTTAAAAGAATGTTTTGACAAAAAAATAAGCGAAATCATTTCCTAGTGGTTAGCAAACATTTTCGATAAGTTAGTGGCGAATGCTTTACCTACCTTTGAAAAAGGGAGGAAAAAATGACTAATGATAAAGATAGTATTAAATTTTATGAGAAAAAGTGTGTGTGAATTCTGGCAGTTCCAAAAACAGTTTGAAGACCTAAAAAAAGACAGTTTTCTAATAAAGGACCATTTCGTCCATATCGGCTTAACTAATTTGACGATAAGTCAAACATTACAAAAGATAATAAGTCTATTTACAAAACCTTATTCTCGTTTTTATTTCAAATAGTCCTTAAAGTTATATTAATATTAAATCCTTAAAACAATTCCTTAAAACTTCAGCTACATTTTTTCAACAAAAATAAAGCTATTTCTAATAACTCAAATGTAAGTAAATATAAAAATATTGTTTTTTTATCCTTAATTAGCGTATTATGATTAAATTAGTAGACATTAACGATATTCAGCCTCATTTACAAATTACGTTGAAACAAGAGTGAATTTCACGAAAGCGGGATATAATTATCCCTTGAAAATACGCGATGTTAAAAATAATACAAGTATGGTAATTTACCTTTAGCACAAAAGTACTTTGAAAATAAATAAAAACCTTTAATTCCGACTTTGTTTATACAAAATTGCCTATTTTAAACCAACTTTAAAAATTGGTAAGAGTTTGTGCGAAGCAAATTAATTTTTTCCTTTTTGTTTGAAGTCGCTTTATTTTTGTACAATATTATTTTTTTTTTATAAAATAAAATTTACCATTTTACCTGATTAGTAAAAGGCCCGTTTATTTTTTATACGGAAACTTACAATTTCTATTTTTTCGAACTTCAAGTAACCTTGAGTTAATAGTATTTATTTTAACTCGATGCCTTTACACGTTACCGAAGTGTTTAGATAAAATTTTGCCAACAGTCTAAAAATATCAAGTCAAATTCAATAAAAAATCAAATAAACATACCTCTCAATAAATAATAACCATCTTATCAGAGAGATAAAAGAACGTTACGACTCATGTTTACGTAAAACTCGAAAGGAATTAAGTCGTTTTTGTTGACATAAATAAACAAATGACGTTACAATGCCTATTACAAATCGATTTGTGGTTTGGAAAAATTTATTACAATCTATAATGCGACCAGTAACACGGTTTCATGGTTAATTGAGTGTTTGAATTTAAAGAAGGTGCTGTGGAAAATTTTTAAGTTCTTTGTTGAAATCATTTATCATATCCTGTAAGTTATAGGTATATATAAAATCATTACATAGTATAAAACAAAGTCGCTTTCTTCCGTCTGTCCGTTTATGCTAAGATGTTTAAAACTACGAAACCGATTTTCAGTTTTTCTATCAGATACAGCGATTCAATACGTGCGAAACCGCCGCTGGTCGCTAGTTAATTTATAAATTAATGACATTTCTAACTGAAATCATTACTTAACGTCGGTTTTTGTGCCGATCTATTTCGGCCTAACGGAATATCTAACGCAACTTAGTATTGCAACCTACAAAAATCACGTACCCCAATTTCTAAAAAAAAAATACAAAATAAATGAGTTTCTTCCTTTAGTTTGAAAATAAAAGAATAAACGGTTTGTATGTCTGTTATGCTTACTTTTGATTTTTTATAAGATGACTGTTGACTGTATAGATTGAAAAACAAATCCAGAAAATTTTTATTAAATTACTTAAATAAAAAATCAATAGCTTATTAATATTTGGTTTATTGTTTTATAATTAATTAATTACATAGGCATGAACTATTAGAGTATCACACAGGTGATCACATTTTTATCGGCTGAAACCGCGCGATACAACTAGTCTTATAAGGATACAGTTAGAGAAATGAAAAATGATTGTATGAAATATTGCCAGCTCTTTATTGAGTCTCAGTTTCGGTACATTGATCTTGAATGACGTCAAGTGAATCGTTATTACTTTTAAAATGTTTAAAGCAGTTCTGTAGGTCCACGTTAATGAAAGTGCTCGTGACCCCTACTCGCTGAGGTTAGACGGAACATAGTGGGGTTTTGGTCGGTAAAAGTCCGACATAACACTTGGTCTATTTCCCAGATGCCAATGGCTTTCCTCCGAAGAATTCCCCACTTTAAAAACGCTCCAACATTTTATAAGAAATATTTTGGAAATTTTATATTGCAATAAAACTTTATTTTTTTATAGAAAAGTATACCACAGAGTAGAGGAGGTTCTGATTGTAAGTAATTTTTATTATTTTCAGTATTATTTTTAACAAAGGTGTCACGAATGTGTTGTGCGCCTTTATTTGAAGATGTAGTAGGTTAAAAAGTCTTAATTCTCAAGCTGTAAACTTTATACTAAATTGTTTTAAGCCCGATTCAGTGGTTTATACTTCAATGAGTCACCTTCTAGACAGAGCTACTATATACTAACAATATAACAATAACAATACACCAAACAGTGAAACCAGACAGACATTGCCACAATTAAATTGTATACAAATTCTCAGTAGGAAATTTCAATTAAAACTTACGCGTCTATTTTAAAAGTTTGACCTACTTGGAAGACTACCATAGTTTAATTGTAACGTCTGTCACACAAGTGATCGACGTGATAGACAATATAAATCGATATTTAAAGAATAGCTTTGTAATTAATAATGATACAGATACAAAAGTAAATAAGGTTCTCTTTTGTTTTTTGTGACAGTGGGAAAATTTCACTGTTGAGACTAAAACCTAGATACTCAACTAGATAACGAAATAAATTACATATACATAATTTTCTTGTATATACATACTATACATAGCACTACCCAGATTCCAGAAAAATACAAATGTACATATATTACAAATATATTTTGCCAATGTTAGGACCGCATCATTTTACAGTAACATAAACGTACAAGTCCATTCGATATAATATGTACTCATAATTACTTCTTAATAATAACATGGTATATTATCCTTTAATAAGATACACATCAAACAGGCTTAAAAGGATTTCTATATTTAGAATTAACATACACGATATGTTGAATAAACAAACATTGGAATTTCACGATAATGAATGAACGAATGACGCGTTTATGAGTAAAATGTAGCCTTTAAGTAGGGACAATCCCACAACCTTAACGCCGATAAATATAATAAATTGCTTCTTGGTATTCTGACGTGGCGCAATTCTTCGATGCGCCCGGAGCGCAAGAATTAATATTATATATATATTATTTACATACTAGCGACCAGCTCTGGTTTCGCACGCTTTTTTTATTCATGTATTATTTCTCTTGAACCACTCATATCTATAAAAAAAAACGCATGAAAACCGTCCGCATAGTTTTGAAGACTTAACCATACATTATTTTATTTTGGATTTATGGACGGGTAGACGAAAGCGAATTGTTTTATACTATGTTATAAATATTTTTATTGAAATGTTGATACTCGTCTTGGCTTCACCCTCGTATAATATATCTGCTTATTCTATAATGCAATAATCAATAACAGATGAACCGTTTTCGATGATATTTTTTAAGAAAATTACTAGAAGTATGAGGATGGTTCTTAAGCAGGGAAAAAGGGTAAGTACAGAGTATAAGGTTACAGGTAAGATCTCTTCAGAGATGTCATGACGCCGTTTCATTCCGCGAGTGGGAGCTACAGAAACCTTTTTTAAGCCCCGACAATAAAAGAGTGGTGTTATAAGTTTGACGTGTTTGTCTGTCTGTGGCATCATAGCTCCCGAACGAATGAACCGATTTTAATTTAGTTTACTTTGTATTACAGGTGTTTTACGGACGAATGTTCTTAGATATGTTTGATGAACATCGATTGAACCGCTTAAAAGTTACGGGGGATTAAAGTGGGGAAGAAAAACCGAATGTCTGCAAATATGCTCAAGACTCAAATGGGGTATCAAATGAAAGGTTAAATTACTGCCGCTAATACAAGTCATAATAATTGACATTTGTTTCTTAATTACGGACATAAAGTTATTGTTTTTATAGATAAGAATTATTTGTAGATTTGTAGGTACAATAAAATGTATATATAATAGTTGTCACCTTGTACTTTGATACAATTTAATAAATATATTTATTATTTAAATGTAATTGTTTTGAATTAGATAACATGTTTGATGAGGCCTTTATTTTATAAATGAATTTGGGCTCAATAATATTTCTGCCGCGCAGACAAAATAAAGGGACAGTGCACTGATTTTGAAAGATAAATAACGTAATGATATCTATAACAAAATCATATCATTTTATTTTTATAGTGGAATAGTAGGATCCCTACAAACTGACAAAACTGATTTTTTATATAAAGTATATATCTATAAGTAGCGTCAAGAAACTTTAGCGCTGAACAAAACCTGCGCAGAAGTCAAAAATAAGGTATCGAGGGGACGAAACGGCGCGCGGGGCGCGTGGTCGTCGGGTGCGCGAGCGTTGATTGGTTGTCCCAGTCGTGTTGTCTTTCTCGCACCAATACGACAATTACGAGCGCGATTCTACCGATGCGCAGCTATTCTCGTCCACCGCTAAACATCCGTGACGCGACCTATACACATTAATCTCTACATACTTTTTTTAATTTTGGGAAATTTTCACATCCGCAGAGAAAGGACTTTAAGTTAAGTCGGACTTCTACCCAACAAAACCCCATTGTGACTTTCGCTCTACAGCGAGTAGGGTCACGGGTGCCTTGACAAATTTTTCCGGGAAATCGGGAAATTTTACCCTAATATTCTTATTGTATATATTATTAAGATATTTCATAATTAGATTATTATTCAGTATATCAATTAGCATTAAATTTCATATCATTAATTAATTAAATGAATTGTTTGTTTGTAGGTTATATTGTTGATAAGTATGTTTACTTTTGAGATAATCAGATTAAATCGATAATGGTTCTTTTTTAATATCGCATGCTATTTTAATCCTATAAACCAATGTAACAATTTTATAACAATGTTTTCTTCAAGAATTATTCATTAAATTTCATGTTTTTTACATGGCCCACCTGGTGTAATTCATTGATACGGGGAGGCTGAAAACCAGCCCTACACAGAGTATCCTACTCAGTGTAGCACAAGCTGAGCCCTCCCCCTTTCATGTTATATTTTGTTGTTTGTGTATTTATCTAATTATTATTTTATTCTAATTTTGTATTTATTACAGCAATAAAGGATTATTTTATTTTATTTTTTATTTTAATATGCAATGATCTGAGCACGATGCTTCGTAAAAAACAATAAGAACTTTCCTACTAATTTTATAAACGCGAAAGTTTGTGAGGATGTATACATGTAAGTATGATTGTCGATTTTACGCAAAACTAGTTAACAGATTTCGATGTTTGGCGTGCATGTAGATAAGGTCTTGACATAACATATAGGACGTTTTTTATCCTGATATTACGGCTGGACACGTCAAGTATGTGGTCCAGTTAGTATACCATAAAAAGACAAAGTTTTTAAGTTTGTTGAAAAATGCCTTTTTTATAACATAAGGAGCAAACCAGCAGGCGTACCACTTGATGGAAAGTGGTCTTCGCCGCCCATCTACACTCATCTACTAAAGCACGAGGCGCTATAAATTATGTATACAAACATCTTTTACTAAGTAAACATTTTATACTGCGAGATGATAATAAATTAACCATATTCAATCGACGTGAAATATATAGACGGGCTATATGAAAGTAACAACCTATTTAATATAGTCGGATCATATTTTAACGACGCAAAGCGCTATCATTTGTGTTTCTTGGTACCGGAACGCGTCCGTCGAACTATCGGGACGTCATCTATATGTCGCAGGCGGATTGTATAATCCGCTGTATTACATTACGGCTAGCCGTTTTACAAAACAGGGCCGTTTAGCAAAGCGGCGGTTCAACGATTAGCCGTATTGGATGCGGATAAGTAAAAAACCGCCTAAATGTATTCGTCGCCATATGTTAGTTTTATAATTTATTAGGTTAGGTTAGGTTAGTTATTTATCATTATAAAAAAAACTTTATTAGTCATCTTTAATAAAATAAAGCTTAGTATTCAAGTTTTTTTTATAATGATACAAAACTAACCTAACCTGACCTAATTTAATAAAAATAAAGCTGAGTAATCAAGTTCTTTTATAATGATACAAAAACTATGACAATGATACAAAAATAATAAGAAATTAAGAATTTATGATGATACAAAAATTACACAAGACAATACGGCTAAACGTTGAACTGCCGCTTGGCAAAACGGCCCTGTTTTGTAAAACGGCTAGCCGTAATGTAATACAGCGGATTATACAATCCGCCTGCGACATATACATATAATAAAAACATAACGAGTCGCTGTCTGTACATGGAAGATACATGAGAAAAAAATATTACAGGAGACCTTTATTAACGCAATAGAACCCTAAACAATCATATTTGGAATTTTTGTCTATTTGTCCGTTTGTTTGTGCACGCTAATCTCAGAAACGGCTTATCCTATCTAGATGGGGTTTTCAATGATATATTGTGGTAAGCTTAACTTAGCATTTAGTCTTAATTCATGTCAATCGGTTGATAAATAAAAAAGTTATGGCAATTTAAAGAATCACGTTGAACTTGCTGAACGTTTGTTGGCGCGGGTTAGGCATTTTCAAAAATGCTGCCCAAAGTCACTTTTCTACGCCGGCGAAGTCGCTGGCACAGCTAGTTTTGAAATAAACGCGTCATTCGAGTTTGCGAACAAATTTTTTTTTTTTGGTCCACATGTTGTGAAGTCCTGAACACTTGTTTACAAAGTTTACAGCTTCTCATGACGGTAACTTTAGACTTATGTTTACTAGTAATAAAATAATAAACGACGATTCGGCGAATCTTTTTTCTTCAGAAAACCCTGTCTGGATAACTACCAAAAAGATGTAAGGAGTAATATATTGGAAAAATATCGCCGAGACAGTTCATTGAAACGTGTACACTAGGTCAATTTGTATGTCTTTGATGAAATAGTATACATCAATAAACGGAAATAATAAAAAAATTATCATCAAACATACTATAAATAAATGTACTTCATTCATTTATTTCACTTCGTTTAAATATTACATATAGACTTATACAATAATACAAACATATTAACTATAGTCTTAATAAAGGTTATAAGCAAGATTGAAAAAATTGGAAACCATTCGCTAATAGATGTTCGAGGTAGGAGCTGGGTTAATGCTTTAACGGTTTTTAAAAGGAGAAACAGAGAAAAAGAAACGGAGTTGTAAAGATTTAAATACAGCCAGCAGAGGATAGAAGGAAATATAAGAGGAAAACAGGTCTTTATGTGTCTATACTTAAAGGATATTATTGCTATTTGCTATCCAGCCCCGGCTGAGTTCGCTTAAATTTTGCATGTTACGATACATATAAACCTCTTGAATCACTATCTATTAAAAAAACCGCACAATATATTCAAGATTTAAGCATTCATTATATAAGGACAGAGAAAACGAATTTGTTTTATAACATGTAGTAAAAACCCATAATGTACTTTCTTCTTGTACTGAAAACCCAACGTGTTCTGCATCGTGTAGAGAGCGTAGAGTCATTTAGATCTTGCTATCCAAGTGACCACATAGAGGTACCATCACTATCTTTGTATGTAAATATCACTATTGTACCATCTTCTCGGAAAACCAAACCAGTGGTTTGTAAATAGCGTTTGAACCGCATCAGTACCGACACCGTACAAGTGAGCTCACACAGTTACGACCTACCTTATACGGAATAAGCAAATAATCGTATGAAAACTTTGAGATCATGAACAATAAAAGAATTCTGATTTTGTGTCTGTTTCAACAAATACGTTAGTCAAACGTTTTCACACGAAATTGTAATTTACGTCAGCATTTTTGTCTATTTTAGTGGAAAACTTGATGACATATATTTTTGTGGTTAGACATAATATGTTTTTGGGTTTTCTTATAAAATAAATAAACAAATGACCGAATAGGTTTATCGGTGTTATTTATTACCAATTTAACTAAACCAAATATTTAAATGATGCCTACATTCCTAAAAATACACATTACCTATTTATTATATTTCGTCGAGGAAAATTATTTATTTTTTTAAGAAAAGCGATTAATCAGACACGTCTATAAGTAATATAAGTTCGAATTTATTTATTAAATTAAGAAAAAAAAAATAATTACAGAGCACATATGAAACAATTGACAATACAATTTACTATCAAACCATAAAATTATAATAAAATAAATAAAATTGAAAAACAGAAAAACACGATATTGCTTTGTAACAGCGGTATAACTCAGTATATGCTAGAACTGGGAATATTTTATAGTTCCAACGATGAATTTCAGCGGCTCCTAAAACATTTAGAATTTTATCACAATTTAAACCTATCTTTCATAAGAGCATATCATAGATGTCATTGAAACACGCTTTCCGTATTCACGTTACGATATTACGTTATTTACATAATTATATTGTTAGTTGTAATTAATTAAAGACGCAATTAGCTCTCAAAATGACGTACTGTGAAGTATTGACAACTACGCTTATTCAAATCAAAACAAACGAGACCCAAACTCATTTGTTTCGAATAAAGAAATCGTGTATCTTTTTGCAAACAGTCAGCTGCAAAAGACTGTGAACACCTTTAATATTTAATAACATCAAAATTTATACTTACTGAATTTATAATTTATAAACGTGAACATTTGTGAGGACGTGTTAGGACATCAACTTTATATCTTTACGCAAAAACTGCTGAATCGAAAGCTCATTTAGCATATAGGTAGATTAACATAGGATTATTTTTTTATTCCAGTATTCTCACGGGAGCAGAAATATAAACGTGAAACATCGCCTACATATACCTATGCTCCAACAAATTCAAATTGTTGATTTTTGATTTTAATACACTGACGATAACAACATTTTCTCATCGCATCAATACACATATTATAAACATAAAAAAATACCCGACAAATCCCATTAATGAACGATCAACTTTACTAATTGACTGTACATTACTGGGCAAAAAGTCGTGACGTCTATAGACGACATATTGACCTGCGCACGCGTCATCGCGTCAATATATAATGCGTGGCAGTGTCAAGTCGATTCAGATTGAACTGAGCTGTCGTTCAGAACACACGTAATTACAAAAATGTATACAAATCCGTTTGAACGTAAACATTCAGCGCTGCGTCAGACGCTGGACCGTCTGATCCGGGGTGAAGCTCGTCTTAGCTTCAGAAAGAAGTCGAGTTTATCGAAGACTAACAGCAGCGCGTCCTCCGTCTCATCTACCTCAACAATGTTCAACAAGTTCAATGAAAAGCGTTGAAGGGATGTGTTGTGATGTGCTGTGATATGTTGTGATACGCTTCGCTCTGAAGCAGGTTGGTATCTTTTTGCTTCTCTTAGACTAATACATACACCAATTTATAAGTCTTCTCTTAAGGCTTTTACAGCCGTTTTGCGAGCGTAATTTGTTTTCGATATTTTTATTAATTTTCGTTTTAGTATAGCTTACAATACACAAATAATTTGACTTCTTATAAGTGAAATAATTATCAAAATCGACAAAAAAATACTACTACCTTAAGATAACTAAAAACTAAAAACTAACTAAAGCTTTTAAAAAGCTACGTCGATATTTCCAAGCACATGTCAGATGTCAAGACTGACCTAACTCAGCGTGTGTGTTGCACATAAGTAACAAAAGCATAGACCGTTATTGCAAAGTTTTACCGTTTCTGTAGTCACTTTAAAAACTGGGTTAGTTAGTCAAAATATAACAAAGCTTAAAGGCCAATAATATCTAAGTATATATCAATTTAAATAATAAACTAGTCGTGCCAGATGGTTTTACCTGCGTTGTTCCCGTCCCCGGAACAATTCCGGGACACAAAGTATCCTATGTGTTGATCTAGTCTGGTCTAATCTACCTGTATGGCAAATTTCAGCAGTTTTTATTTGAAAGAAACAAACATACAAACATTCGTACTCGCAATAGTTCACGTTTATAATATCAGAAAGATTTCATAAGAATATCAAATTTATATCAAACAAATTACTTGTGAAAAATATTATATATGATTAGCTCTCACTTATTGAAAAAATAATATTTGTACTTCAAAATTGTAATACAATAATAAGCGAAGCGATTTTATTACATAGTATAAATATAAAATTATAAAAACTTAATTTAACAGTTTATAATATGTTGTCTGTTTTAAAACCATTTAAACATACGTATGTGTTTCAATGTTTAGGTCACGATTAATTATTTATGGTCGAGCAAAGTATAGCAAAACGAGTTTATTGAATTGGCCAGGTGCCGAATATTTATGTACAGAAATTTTTTATATATTTTTTTAAATAATATTTTATAGCAACAGCTAATTTAGTCAATTTCATTTGTTAGTAATTGTACTATTTAATCCATATTATAATCTACATTGACGGAAAATTACAACTAAATTCATTTCGTACTAAATGCGTAAAGATTAGCGTTATATCTACATCTAAGAATTTTTTTAAGATAAATAAGTATTTCTAGTAAGATAAAGTAAAGACCTAAAGAAAAAATATTAACTGTATTATATATAATATAATCTATAATATAAGAAACGAATCGCCTAATGTATAGCTAGATGCACATGTCGATAAAAGCGGAACCGACTTCTTTAATGCTTGTTTTAGAATATTCCTTGTAGTACGAGCATTGTTCTTAATATGCCAGGTTATATCCAGGGATAGGTACAGCGTGAACCACGTATCGGGCAAGCCCGTTAGTAGTTTAATATCACTATACAAGTATAGATCAAAGTCTTAAATCTTTAAAATTACGCAGTCGATTCCCATGCAGTTTTTTTAAATAGATAGAGTGATTCAAGAAGAAGGTTATATGTATAATATATGCAAGCGAAGCCGGGGCGGATCGATAGTATTGTTACATGATCGTAAAGTAATTGCATCCGTCCTCTTGTTTTTCAATTATCGGACACGTCCGGTTAACTCGAGTTCAATGTTACCCAGGCCTTCAATTTTATCTTATCTCAAATAACATTCCTATACAAATGTATGTAATAAATGTTTATTTCAAAACAATGTTCGTTTAAAAAAAAATGGCGGCCAAAAAGTATTCTTTTAAATGGTTAAAGCAAGAGGTTTAAAAAAGCGTTCATTATTCAAAAAATTAACGGTACAAATACTCTCTATTTTATTCTAGAACAGAACAAGAATACAAAAGGTGTTACTCAAAATTATATTTCTTCAAAATCCCGTCGATCGTCAATAACCTACTGAAAAAACCTCAAAAGAAACACTAAATTATTGTGCAAACAATCTCTTTATGAAGCTAAAAAAAGATGTTTTTGTCGTTTCGTTAAAATTTTCCACTCCAAATGAAATAAAACGTGCAAGCGCACGCGCACACAAAGCTATTACATTGTTTTGATAAATTTACATGTAAATTAGGTATATAAATATAAATAAAATTAAGAATTAATTTTAAAGACTAATTTTTTATTTAAACCAAAACGCGAAGTTAAGATTTTTTCGTCTATAGGTAAAAACTATCATAATTATTATTACATAATCAGTTTTCAGATTAGATTATATAATTAAATATTAATAAATACGATCTCTCAAATCTCTCAATTGAATCTCTCTGAAAAAAAAAATTGAAAACAAAAATATCATAAGGAAAATTCTAAATATCTAATAGCCACATAAATTATTGATTAGTTCTATTTAACATAACCATTATTCATATATTTATAATTAACTTAATAAATAATAATCTTATTTCGGCTCAAAACTTGAGACTATCTGTTTACTGAATATCGTTAAAATCGTTCTAGTTTTGACAAATATCTAACGTATACGTTGCAGCGCTTAACATAATATGTTAAAGCTGCGATTTTTTTTGGTAGATTTTTGAATTATTTTTTTTTATTAAATTTTCGTTTCTTTTGTCCACAGTACTGTGACGACGGAAAGACTCCGGGGTACGAGGATTGTATCGTTCGTGGAAATATTGAACCCGTTTGGAAACGTCATAGTTACCTTATGAATTAATAAATGCGTCATACGTTAATTGGTTTGTTTTATTTGGGTTTTTATTTTTCCCAGTTTAATGATGGTCATTAATGTTTATAATATTAAAGCGAATAATTAAGAAGCTTTTATGGTTAGCGACTGTCTCCGCTAATGTATAATTAATCAGAAAGCTATATGCTTTGTGATAATTGCAAATGAGCTGCGGGCGATAAACGTAAAAACAGACACAAAAGATGTTTAAAGCTCGAGAAATACCAAACGAGGCGTCGTGATATTTGTAATCAAATATAATGATTAGACGCCGGTAATACTCAAAGACTGGCAACACAATAGTAATTGAAAAACTAGGTGAATCTCTATCTATATTATAAGAATTGACTTTTTTGTCAATGAAAATATTTAACTTTAACGCTCCAAAAACGATAAGTGTTATTGGCTAAAGAATAAAATTGAGGTGTTATGCCGGATGTATTTCGAAGTAGACGCGGCCTTTACGTTTCAAAGTCAAAGTCAAATGTATTTTCATTCAACTAGGCTACATATAGTCACTAATAATAATAATAATAATAGCTAGTCTCATAGTCAGTAGTTTATTCAATAAATATCAGGCGAAACGAAATGGTCATAGTATTATAAACCAATGAATTATTATAAACTACAGAGAAGAACCGGCAAGAAATATCGCTTACTAGCTGTTCCGCGACTTCACGTGGACTTTTATATAAACTTTGACCCCCCCTCTTCCCCCCCTTGTAACCCTTTTTTCCAGTTAAAAAATAGCCTTTTTTTTTTTTATAGTGGGGAAATCCTCATAGGATACCCATGGACCTCGGGGAAGGACCACGGGTTATGTCGGACTTTTACCGACCAAAACCCCACTGTTAATCGCTCCGCCGCAGTGAGTGGGGACCCCGGGCACCTTTTCAGACTCTTCCGCGAAAGTTAAAAAAAAAAAAAATAGCCTATGTTTTATCTCAGACTCTAGACCATCTGTGTACCATTTTATTACAGTCGGTTCAGCGGTTTGGCCGTGAAAGCGTAAAATTATAAAAAAAGTTTCAAAACCTCGCGCTACCTTTTGGGGGTTGATTTAAAAAAAAAGTAGCCTATGTCCTTCGTCAGGCTCTAGACCATCTGTGTACCAAATTTCGTTCTAATCGATTTAGTAGTTTTAGGGTGATGGAAAGACAGACGGACAGAGGTACTTCCGCATTTATATTATACAAATAAAAACAATAAAAATTTAAAGACACAGTATGAGTAGTCTTCTTGTTACCTTAACTATTAGTGAAGTAAATTACCAACCGTAATATATTTTTCCGTATATTTTTCGACACCAACTGTTAATTTCACATCAGCTTAATGCAAGTCATGATTAAACATGTTTTTATATTATGTAACTAGCGACCCGCTCCGGCTTTGCTCGCATAGGTTATTATGCATGTATCATACATTGAAACTTTCCTCTTGAATCACTACGGCCATCAGTCAGTGGTTCGACTAGTCGAGGATACTCCCTTTGGGTCAGGCTATTATCGAGTTATGTATAGGTCGCGTCACAAATGTTTAGCGCTGGACGAGAATAGCTGCGCATCGGTAGAATCGCGCTCGTAATTGACGTATTGGTGCGAGAAAAACAACACGACTGGGACAACCAATCAACGCTCGCGCACCCGACGATCACGAGCCCCGCGCGCCGCGCCGCTACCTCGACACCTTATTTTTGACTTCTGCGCAGGTTTCGTTCAGCGCTAAAGATTCGTGGCGCGACCTATACATAACTCGATAATAGCCTGAACCAAAGGGAGTATCCTCGACTAGTCGAACCACTGGCTGATGGCCTACTACATACCTACTACATTTGGCGATTCATTTTATATTATTGATCAGATATTCTTTTACTATTACTTTACTTTTACTATTTCGCGCTCGTTTGTACTCGTATAGACGAAGGGGTCTCACTTGTAGGGAGCGACAGACCTCGACATGATATTGACCCTTAAATGGGCGTCTGGCCGGTTCTTCTAGGTCAGGGCTTCATTGTCAACAACATTCAAGATGTACTATTACAATTTTCCTGCTTATAATTAGCTAGCTGTGACTCGCGGATTCGTTCACAAACAGTTCACCTTGTTATTATATTCCTAGTATGAAGTTTTGCTTATGGCGTTTTTATTATCATAACATATTAAAAAAATCGCTTTCTGTCTGTCTCTATGTATAATTAAAACTTTATGACAACGCAACCGATTGTCATGCGTTTTTTATTAAATATTAAAAATCGCAAACGTGTTTTATACAAGTGAAACCACAAGACATTACTAGCACACCAGGTAAAGGCATTTGTATAATCCATTAAGTACATAATAAATGAAAAAAACGCTCAATGCTTTTAGGTTTATCTTAATAACACAGTTAAATAAAAGAAGGAAATTCGCACCGAGATATAATTGTGACATTTGAAATAAATCACAATATATACTTACATACAAATATTAATATTATAAACCGGCTAAGTGTGAGTCGGACTCGCACGCTGGGTTCCGTATCATTATATATTATTAGAAACAGCATCTAAATTCGTTCCACGGTTCAAAAGGTACGCGTATTTTACAACGAGTAAACATTTATTTTGGAGTTATGACATCACAAAACCAGTTTTAAAGTCGGTTCTAAGAATTACTAGTTTTGTATCAATAAACAATACGTCAATTTGATAAATAGTTTCTAATGAAAACTTTAAAAATCCGTTACAATTTGTTTATTCTAAGCAATTAATTGACGAACGTGGAATTCCCATATAATATACTAGAATCTTCGACTTTGTTTAATTATTTATTGGTTAATCGAGGCGGAAGTGGGCGCAGTTTTTTTTTAATTTGAATCCCACCTGATGGTAAGCTAAGATGCGGCCGAGAAGCCCTCATGTCTGCTTAGTAGCCTAGTATTCTGTTTCACCTTAAAAAGATCCAAGTCGATGGTGTTTTGAAAGACTGATGCTGGTAGTGAGTTCCACTCCTTAGCGGTTCTTGGAATGAAAGATTTGGTGAACCGACTACCTTGATAAAGGCGTTTCAACCACGCAGGGATGGAAACTCGCTGTTTAAGAGATGATTTTTTCCCCCTTTTTTGGTGTGGGACCCGCGAGTTTCTTACGCCGCGCTGGTTCTTCGCGCCGGCTTAGTTCCCGAACCGGTGGTAGGCACCATGTAGACTTTCTGAGGGTATTTGATACAAATCTATTCAGAATAAATTTGATTTCTTTTCATTTCATTTCTCCGTGATGTTCCGTGAGGTATGAGGTCATGCAGTTCAGATGCACTCTCGCCAAAGTGTATCCGATATAATATTATACTATTTTCGTATCCTACTTAATATTATAAATGTGAAAGTTTGAGAGAATGAATGGATGTATGTTTGTTATTCTTTCACGCAAAAACGGCTGGACTAATTAATTTGAAATTTGGTATGTAGATAGGTGATACCCTTTTTTTTACTTGGGGAAATCCTCTTATGGATACCGCGTCCTCCTCGGGGGAGAAGGAGGCGGTTATGTCGGACTCGCCTAAAATCGGCCACTACCGACTAAAACCCACGCGTGTGGTGTGTTCCATCGCGCACCCTTTCGGGGGGCGGACCTGCCGAGGACGCACGAAGCAATCGTCCGCAGGCCCGCCAGGCGCCGGCGGCCGCTTACCGATGCGGCCGCCACCTCCAAGATAGGTGATACCCTGGAATAACACATAGCATACTGTGCATCCCGGTATTGTTCTGGGTACGGGAACAACGCGGGTAAAACCGCTGGGCGCTACTAGTTTATCACATTTCGAAGAATTTTTAAATAACGACATTTTATTATACATTTGTAAGGCGTAAAATTATGGACATAATTACAATCTACGATATTGATAATAATATAATTGCCGAGGTATTTAAGTTGTTATATAATTTTATTGAGATTTTTTTCTTACACGTGTTTGTCTGGAAGAAGCTTCTAGAATTTGATCAAGGTAAAGTTAAGAAATAAGAAATCTTTCAACTGAGAATTTGTTTATTTTGACTATCGAACAAAATAAAACTATTGCTTCGTATTTAATGCAGAATCTTCATGACTTTACATTACACGTATGAGCCGTTTTTTGTTTCCTCTTTAATCATTAAAAGTTACAATATTTATATTAATATTAATGGGTTTATTGGGTTATAGAGCTTGGTGTGGTAGCGCTGATACCCTTGGTCTTAAGTCGATAGTGGCACCATCTAATTAAGAAAACTTCTCCCCGAAGGAGGAAGATATTCCTAATCATTAAAAAGGGGATTGAGATGAGATTATCAAATTTTGTTAAAACGCTGTATAATTAGACTAGAGACCCGCCCCGGCATCGCTCACATATATGAACCATATAAACCTTCATCTTAAATCACTATCCTATTACTATTATAAAGGCGAAAGTTTGTAAGTATGGATGTATGGATGTATGGATGTATGGATGTATGGATGTTTGTTACTCTTTCACGTAAAAACTACTGAATGAAACTTTACCACAATATAGCTTATACATCAGAATAACACATAGGCTACAATTTTTGAGGATTATAAGGGAGGAAAGGGAGGGTCACAGTTTATATGAAAGTCCACGCGAACGGAGTCGCGGGCAATAGCTAGTACCTAATAAATAAGAACCCATAAGAATCTGTTAAATTTGGGATATAGGGACAGAGAAAGGAACTTTGTTTTTAAATACTACGTAGTCATTTTTTATTTTTTTATTTTATTTTATTTTTTTTCTCCTTTTCATCAATTACGTCATTGCTGTATTTTAGTTGCATTCTGTTAGCTGTCTTGTTTGAGAATGTCATTAAACTGGTTTTAGATGTATTAATTATTAGATTATTTTTTTCCGTCCATTTAGTTATTTCGTTAATACTATTATATACTTAGAGAGATTTGTATTTGTTAAAGTCTAAATTTTGAGATTCACAGTTTAAAATTATGGAAATGTCATCAGCAAATAGAATTGTTTTATTGCATTATGTTTCAAAGCGTTCAAAACTGCGAGGCGTTGCTAGTCTCATAATAATATGATGTTTCACAGTTAAAACACCTCCACTATAACACCTGAGTAACATATAATTAAGAATATAATAAACTTACCGTTTTTATTGTATTTCCATGTGACATCTCTGCATTGACCCTTCTTTCCTGCAACTCACGTGTTCAGCACAGTATTATAATCTATTGAAATGCTCATAAATGCTTATATTTTAAGCTTACGATTTAACGCACGATTTATCCTTTGAAATGTATTGACTATATTGAATTGACCGACCCACTATTCAACGATTGTAACTTCAAAATAATTAACATAAATTGTACAAGAAATGTTCTTTTGAAAAGCATTTGTTTTCTAAAGAGTTTAGTTCCACAGCCTCTGTGGAGTAAACTTCCCGTTTACGTAATAATTAAAAGGCCTTTCTATCGTATTGTGGAGTTAACAACTCAATTTGTTATTTATTGGGGTGGCTTTTGCATTGAATAATTAATTGGTATGGAAAGTTACGTACTTCGTTTTTGTTTCTTTAGTTCATTTTTGCTTGAGTCCTGGTAACTTATTAAATGTGAATGTTTGTGAGTTTGTAAGTTTGTAACTCTTTTACTTAAAATCTACTCAATTGTTTTGGCTGATATTTGGTGTTTTGTATGCATTCAAATATATCTTTATTAAATAAGGTTACATATAGTAACACTTTCAATCGTCATGGTACATTTTGTATATTTTGGTTTGATTATAAAACCATCATCTAACATCGGTTCCAAAGGCAGTTTCTACAGAGAAGAACTGGCAATGGTCTCTCAAAGTTCTTTTAAACTTAGAATTATTCATATCTTTCAAAACGCAGAAAAAAACTTTTCAAGATAATGAAATAAGACCCTTACGCTGGTATGTGGTGAATGAGTGGTGCTATCGTATGACCTATAATAATATTTTTAACAAGTAACGTAAACAAGTGAATTTTAAAATACATTTTAATGAAAATCACAATATCTAATTTTTTCGGTACGTTCTTGTACAAAATAATGTATTGTTTTATTATATTGATTAGCGATATAAGTAATGAAATCGAGACAAGTGCGAATTAACCTCGTATTAACGGTTATGTAATCGTGTCTAATTTTGTTTAAATACAAGTAGGTAGTGCTAGGGAAGTTAATATTTTAAATTTCACTCACACTCTCTATAAGAACTTTTTAAAGGTTCAAAGAAAAAAACGATTATTATTAATCTTAAAAATCTCTATAAAATTACTTTAGATATTCAAAGAAAAACAAATTATTTCCTACACAAACAAACACACGTGATACTCGTAAATTATGACACAATAACCACTTGAGGAGTGATTGCTGTGACCTCTGAACGGAATACAAAGAATCACGAGTACATTATGTTCTAAAATACGTAATTAATCAGACAGAAGTGTAATTACTACATAATTGTGTAAAAACGAGGTGGGAGTTTCGTTTGGGTAATAATATGTATGCAGGATAATTATAACATTGGTATTTTTTAAAGTTCCGCACGTATTAGGAAAAACAGAACCCTTGTAAGATAAATTTTTTGAAGATCTACTATATCGGAAACGCATGGTTTAAAAAGTCTATCTTTAAAATCGTACTAAGTCTACGATCCCTCAAAGTCATAAAATTCCATGCTTAGGTTAAGTGAAGACCTTTCTTCTTATCTATTAGCTACACGAAGAAAGGTCTTTCACCTATGGCCATGTATATAAAAAATGTTGCCTCTGGAATTTGACAAGTAACATCGGGAACACATACATCTTGGGAACACAGGACTATTCAAATTAAATCATAAAATTGACTCCTATATATTTTTGGCGAAAAATCCTGTTTCTGTGTTCAGAAAAATATAGACACACAGGTTTCGTTTTATCAATAAACCGATTTCAAACTGTAAACTTAAATCACGAATCTTTAGCGCTGATCGAAACCTGCGCAGAAGTCATAGATAAGGTATCGAGGGGACGGCACGGCGCGCGGGCGCGTGAACGTCAGGTGCGCGAGCGTCGATTGGTCCCAATCGTGTTGTCTTTCTCGCACCAATGCGTCAATTACAAGCACGATTCTACCGATGCGCAGCTATTCTCGTCCAGCGCTTAACATCCGTGACGCGACCTATACTGAAGGCACCTTACGTTGCATTAATGTTTTTAAAATATAATTAATTAATCAGGTACTTTCTATCAAGGGAAAACCCAGAAAATCTGTAATAAGTCTTTCCTTCTTACTGATTATAACTGAGTATTTAGAAATATGTTTAATACCTATGTATTTTATCTTTTTTTCACTTACATGACTTATATTTTATTACTATATTTTTTCTTTACTTTACTAGCGAATTACTTTTATATTAATTTTTGTACCTCTGGCTTTTCCTTTATTCTAAATCCAGATTTACGGTTAAAAAATTATCGAACTAAGATTTGGCATTACGGAACCAACCAGTGTCCCCTCACGCACTCCGCGGTGTCCGGACTGGAATGTGGAAAAATTCTTCAGCGAGCAAGGATGATCATAATACGCACAAAATATAACACAAAGTATACTTAATCTTGTTACTACCACGGAAACAAAAATTACACCATTAATCTTACACACATGTTTTGACATACAACAAATATTACACAATCTTTAAAGATATAAATAAATATGTTATACAGCAAATTGCGAGCTGACGCGAATTCTTGTAATTAAAGCAATGTCAAGGTGATTTAATATAATTACTGTTTGTGAAGATAACGCATTATGCGATGTTATCAAAAGCATTCCGTCGCATCGGACGACATTTTAAAAGGTGCTTAAAAGCAATGTTTAAAGTGCTTTTGTTTTTATTTATGTGATGGTTTCATTTTTTAGCTGGTGGCCTGGCCATGGTAAGCGATTATCTCTGCCTATGAACAGTCGCGAAGCAAAGTGCCTCACGAGTTAATGCTGCTTAACCTAAAAAATAGGGAAATAAATGAGATACAATTATTTGACGCCTGTTTTCTGTGGGAGGATTGCAATTAAAGGTTCTTTCTCGATATGCCAACTACGTGTAATGGTCCCAGCGACGTGTTACCAGCCTTTTTAAAGAAAAACTATTCGTTAAGGACCAAATGTCGTCTGGAAACAAAGACTTAGTTTCTATTTATGTTAATAAAGCCATGAAACAATTAAATTAAAAAACAGCTATGTATTTTAAACAAATTGTGATACGAAGCCTGCAACAACGAACCCTAGAAATCCAATGCTGGTCGAGAAATTTCAAACATTCCAATCAGAGGGGTTCTTGTAACTGAACTTAAAGTAACAACACATTCATGAACGTATTATATAACTATTGTAAGTTCCATTGTAACAAGCGATAAAAGGCTTTTTATTATATTTATTTATATAGGGTCGAATTGAGAAACCTCCTCCTTTATTTGAAGTCGACTAGTCAGTATTAGAAATACATAAATTCCTGACAAAACGCAAGCAATCTGAGCGTGTAACATACTACACCTAACAAACGACCTGATGACCTTGAAGACCTGAACCGATTTCCACCAAACATAGCTTAGATCAACCGTTTTTGCGTCGGGGTTTAAAAAATGATTTACAACCAATATCACTTATGATGTAAAGTTATGTAATGTTATAGTTAATAAGTAATGTTAGTATCAAAAATGATTGCGTTTAAAACATAAAATATTAATTCAAAGATAAATGCCGCTATAATAAAAAAAATATGTTCATATTTTCCTTCTATACAGTGATACAATAAATAATAATACCTATATAATAAAAAAATATGTGAATTGTCATAACCAGTTTTTTTTTTGTATTATAATATGTAAATTATTTTATGATTGATTTTTAAACAACTAAAAGTAGTAGGTACGTTTATATGTTCTTTACTATCTAAACTACATGATAGATTCGTAATAAAATCGCGAATACGTGGCTAAAAAAATCTTTTAGTTATTATGAATTCGGGTTATAGTATTCATACCTTCTTGACACCAAAAGATTCAAGAAAAATAAAAAAGGGAAGTTAAACGACCTCTAACTAAAGAAAAGCTAAAAAAAGTTAAGATAGGTGGCGTAAGTAAAATGTATACACATAAAAATTTGTAAAAATTACATTCGTAGAATAATAACACCTAGAACAGTACTATTATGTATAGTACGCGTCATTTATGTTTAGCGCTGGACGAGAATAGCTGCGCATCGGTAGAATCGCGCTCCTAATTGACGTATTGGTGCGAGAAAGACAACACGACTGGGACAACCAATTAACGCTCGCGCACCCTACGATCACGCGCCCCGCGCGCCTCGCCGTTATCTCGATACCTTATTTTTTACTTCTGCGCAGGTTTCGTTTAGCGCTAAAGATTCGTGACGGGTACTATACACGCAAAGTGAAACCATTTCAAATTAGACAATTTTATCTACTCACAAACATCGTCGCTGCACTGCAAAATTCGTATGTTTCTCATTTCAATTTATTCATATTTATAGCGTAGGTTTCTTATAGCAGCAACATGATCGGAGGCCTTGTGTACGTGTCAAGAGAGTATAAGAACGTGATTTTTACACTTACATACATACAGCTTTGGCTAACTTACGGCGAACCGATTAAGAGACTATCAGTCTATGTCAAATTCAACTAAAGAAAGATTGTATAGAAACTCTCTAAAAATACTGCATAAATATAATAAAACTCAAACGTATTGCATTCGCGTTTAAATAAAGCCAATTACATAACTGAATGCAAACTTCACTACGGTAATCCGTGAAGCGAAGGTAACCAGTACTCCTAAATGTACTAAGAAGATTGAATTAGATCAAACACTTACAATACGGCATAAAGTTAGACTTTGTGCAAATGTTTATTAAAAAAAAACAAAGTCCAATAGAAATAAAACAAACTATTGAATTCTCACGTAAAATTTTTCGTATGATTTTACTATAATGCTATGTTTACACGCGTGCCACGCAGCGGGAAGCAGCCTGGCAAGCAGCACGGCGAGTAGCCTGAAGGGGGGCACGCCAAACAAACTCGCGCATTTATTACCTTTGATGTGCCAAAAAACCGATTCTCGTCCGGTTCACGGCGAGCACACGCACGTGCACACTCAAACAGGCGAACAGCTTGTTCACACGCTCGTGCTTGTGTTTGTGCCCGAATGTCGTTTTGAATGCGAGCGTGTAAACGCAGTATTACAGAAAACTGAGGAAGCAAAATTTATGAATGGTCGTTGACCTCAAGCCATTTGAATAAAACCTTAGTATTAAGTTCAAAGTTCAAAAAAATTACGTTCCGACTGCATTCAAGTGTAATGTTGTGCGTCAAGTTCAAGTTTATAATTTACATCTGTAGATTCATGTTACAAAAGGATCTGTTATGATTGTCCGTCCGTTCAGGATAAACCCCAAAACTTATGAATTTTCACGCAGTTTTCACTAATATATAGACATAATGAAGAAATATTAATATAATGAAGGGTATTGATTTTGTTTGTCATTGACAAAGCTCTGAAACTATTGAGGCGATTTGAAAAATTCTTTCACCTTTAAGTAGCTTTACTATCTCCTGTCAACATAGGCTATTAAACATAACAATAACGTACTCGATAACCGTACGGCGAGCGGAACCGCACATCGTGACTAGTCAAATATAAATCGGGATTTCCTTATTAGAAAAAATCTGGCGACAGAAAATATTTATAAGGACAAACATTTTTGAGTCGAAATTAATTTATGTGCCGAAACGGACAGCATTCTGCCGTCAATCCTGTAGAGCAGGGGTTCTTAATATTTTCAAATATCACGGTCACTTGAAGAATTAAAATATAAAAATTATTAAATTAAAAATTTAAAAAACCCTCGAAAGACAGACAGATACCTTTCATTTTATACCGCACTTGAGCATATTTGCAGACATTCGGTTTTTCTTCTTCTTTTCGTTTTCGGCTAATCAATTTTCATCAAATATGTCTAAGAACACTCACCCGTAAAACACCTGTAATACAAAAAGAAACTAAATTGAAATCGGTTCATTCGTTCGGGAGCTATGATGACACAGACAGACAGACAGACCCGTCAAACTTATAACACCCCTGTTTTTGCGTCGGGGTTAATAATAAATAATATTATTAAACATTAAACATTTAAATAGTTTATTAGCCTAATATAATATGTGAGAGCAATCCACGCTCAAGTTTCTATTTCCATAGTAAATCGCGGACAAAATTTTTTATTTGTCAATTCAGGGTCTCTAATATTTTATATTATATATTTTAATCTATATTGCTTGAGAAATTTCAGCTCTACTTTGCTATTAGCAAGATTGAGTACAATATCATAGCATTTTAAAATAAAAACCTAACCATCCGCACGTATTATACATCGTCATAAATACTATTAGTGGGACATTTATTTCTATAAGGCTGATAGTCATTAAAAATTATTTTGTAGACTAAACATATAATAAAATGTACCTTAATACGATTTATACTAAATAACTCAAACTGTACATTTTTTGTTTAAAAACATTTATTTATTTAATTAAAAATGACCACTTTCCATCAGGAGACTCGCCTGCTCGTTTATGTTATAAAAACTTAAGTATACGAATTGATGTTTGAATATTAAATTTATTATATTCTTATTGGATGATTGCAATATTGTTTACTATAAATAAAGTATGGTCCATAGACCCTTCTTTTGGCAACCCAGCTTAATTATCGTTTGTTTATGGAATAAAGGTAATTTTTTCATTCCAAACTCCATTAAGGAATGAATTGTTTATCAATTATTGATGATGTATTTTTAAAATTGGTCAACAACTGCCTCGATACAGATTGTTTTGTTATGGCCGCCATTTTTTATAGGGTAGTCTAATTTGTATAAAAGCCAGGAAAATATAGATATAAATATTATCATTAATCTTTGCTTTTATTGTTTGCTTTAGTTTGATTGCGCTGGTCAAAGTATATTCAACTATCGGAATAGCAGTTACCTTGTTTTTAGGTTTCTATGGTGTGAACGGTCTCACAGCGAAGAGTGTCGACCAACATCTAAAGAGTGTTTCTACCTAGGCGGCAGTAGTTCGCTGGCGGCTCTAACCACCGGTAGCTAGGGCCTAACTCCGATGATGGTGGCCGCGTGTTAGGGCCTTTATACTAAATATATTTTTGTATTTACTAATTTGGATTCTACTTTTATATCTTTTATATAAAAAACCTAAATATGCGATGAAATAAAATAAATAATACTATTCATAATACGTTATCACGGCGCTTATATTTTTACTTTTAATACCTATTTTGTTTTATTCTTTTGCCGTTTCTAGGCTCTAGCCGGTTGCTAGGAAGAAATGACGTGTGACCGACTATTACAGATAAGCAGTTTAAGTTTTTTATAAAGATATCGTACAAACAATAAATAAATAATGTTCGAGGAAGTCAATACAATTCAGATCAAATACAAAATTACAACGATAGTTCTCAGAGAGATTGTTTGCAGTTCCACAATACCGTTTGTGTTTGGGATACAAATAGTCAATAATATCTCTGATGTTGTATTTATCGTTCTAAATTTTGATATGGATTAAAAATAATTTTAGGAAAATTATATTTATTTATTGAGTACAATCACATCATACATAGTTAAATATACACAAAAACTTACTTTAGGTAACAATTATCTATTATGCATGACAAAAACGGTGTACATAATTTAGGCTGAAAACATATTTTTAAGGCTTTATATAATAATAATTATTAATTAATTGAAAGTATTTCTTTTGAGGCAAAAAAAGGATTAAGGATGAATTTCGAAGTAGTGTTTCAACTATTTATAAAATAATTTAAAATATCTCTTTTAAAGAGGACTGGCTTGCTACCGAATACATCGAGACCTGAAATTGTGCCGTTAAGTTTTTTATATTCACTAAGTATGCGAACGAGAGGAGCCTGAAAACTTAAATTAGTCTTCTTAGTGGGATACAATCTTGACCTTGGAAAAGTATGCGGAATGTTAATATTAATTAATTTCGTAATATTTTCACATTTAATATACCCATTCAAAATGTTGTGTAGAAATACCAAGTTATATATTGTTGACTGTTGTTTATGGCGGCTAAGAAGGTTGTATATGATTTTTTTGAGGTGGTAAAACCTTGTTGTTAGGTACCACTCTCCCACAAAAACCGGCGTCATATAATGGCAATGAGGAACGAATGAAAAAGTATCCCATATACGAATATCTATTTAGTTCTATTCCACCCGCAGCTCAAACTTTAGCCAACTATTTTCTATAATATAATATTTCTTTGATGAAGGATGATTTTAAGCAAATAAATTGTAGGTGTAGGATTTCAGGTTTTACGTACAGCATAAACGATGTCGCGTCGGGCCGGCTAGTATGTAATATCTTTGAAATCACCTCGACTATATGACCTATGTAGCTGTGAGAATAACATCACGAGTCTACGTCAGAAACACGAATTGTTTTCATCAATAAATTAAAATTAAAATCAAGTTGTCGCTTTCGCTTAAGCCATAAACGTTTAATTGGACTACCGAAACATATATTTAAATCAAATGTTATATCCTCAAGACGTCATACAAACTTTTTCATATATTTTTTAAAGCGATCAACCGTTAGCCATTTAATATGCAAATCAGTTTGTGATTGTATCTCATTCTCTGCACGTTAAAATATACCTGCGTCACTGAACCGGGCTTAAAACTTTGAAATTTCTAAAATATCATTTTTTATACAAATGATTAATGGTCTGTACCAATAATTATATCTCGAAGAATACAATATGGCCGGTCCGTTTTTCTCGAAGCATTTTATTTTTAGGATTTGAAATATCGCTATGACGTATAAAAGTAATAACTACAACGGTTAGATATACAAAAACAAATAAATACCAAGTTTTTCAATTACAGAGCATAGTGCGACATGTCGATCGCTGACAAGTTAAAGTATAAAATAATTTTAAACAAAAAATAAATTTGCTTCGCACAAAGTAATACACATTTTCATTTAGTATATAGAAATGATTTAATAGTTATTTTATCATTTAGACGTTGGTACCATACATAAAAAAAATATTATACTTACAGACGAATTGAGAACCTCCTCCTTTTTTTGAAGTCGGTTAAAAACATTAAACGCATCGAGCAAAAGCATAGTACTTTTGAGAGTTCTCGATATATTATGAAAGACGAAAGATGTAGTTACAACATACAAAGTTAAACATTATACCACATAATGCGGTATACTATTATAAACGAAAAACTGGGATAAATAAGTTACAAATAGTTGCTTTTCGTTTTTTTAGGGTTCCGTAGCCAAAATGGCAAAAACGGAACCCTTATAGTTTCGTCATGTCCGTCTGTCCGTCTGTCCGTCTGTCCGTCTGTCCGTCTGTCACAGCCGATTTACTCGGAAACTATAAGTACTACAGTGATGAAATTTGATGGGAATATGTGTTGTATGAACCGCTACAAAAATATGACACTAAATAGTAAAAAAAAGAATTGGGGGTGGGGCCCCCCATACATGTAACTGAGGGATGAAATTTTTTTTTTCGATGTACATACCCGTGTGGGGTATCAATGGAAAGGTCTTTTAAAATGATATAAAGTTTTCTAAAAAACATTTTTCTTAAAGTGAACGGTTTTTGAGATATCAGCTCTCAAAGTCGTAAAAAGTATGTCCCCCCCCCTCTATTTTTATAACTACGGGGTATAAAATTCTAAAAAAAATAGAGGTGATGCATGCTAATTAACTCTTTCAACGATTTTTGGTTTGATCAAAGTATCTCTTATAGTTTTTGAGATAGGTTGATTTAACTGTAATTTTGGTTAAGTTATTGTGCTTACACTGAAAACGATGGCTGAACCTTATAAGATAGATCAAAAAATATACTACAGTATTGTACACCTTTAAAAATCCGCGATGATATAAAATCTTTATAATGTAGGTACTTTTTACGAGAAATATTAGCTTATTCAAGCAATACGCCATTAATCCTTATCCAGTAATGTACCTTAAATACATTGTGCATTTGATAAAGTTTAATATTACAAATGTGATTGTTGAGTAATAATAGGTTAAAGTTTATTATATTTGCTGCTACGGAACCCTTTGTGCGCGAGCCCGACTCGCACTTGGCCGGTTTTTTTAATTTAAGAGGTACCGCTGTAACTCTTATTTGTAAATTATTCAAATTATACCTAATATTGCAAGGAAGGGTAGATTAAATTACATTATGTAATGACTTTCCAGTGAAAAACCGACTATAATAGTATACGTATATACAATTGTTTAGTTAATTTAAACAGTTTACTCAGCCAGACGAAATTCCTCAAAATATGAATATTATTCCCCGGTTTTGCAACAATTTCGCTAATGTTTCACTCCAATTGGACGCAGAGTGATGTTCTGAGAGTGAGGCTCTATAAGCCTAAAGCTTTCCTCTCGTCCTGAGAATAGCTCTTTAAAACAAACAACTCACCCTAATAATATTAGCATATATATAAGAATATATTTATGCAAAGAAAATAAAATTTAGAAAAAACATACAGCACAAGATTATTTTATTGAGAGAGAGTGACATAGAAAGAGACTTTCTGGAACAAAAACAAACATAATATTATATTTGTGATGCTGAAAGATGTTTCAGGGGCGAAACATTGTTGACTTCCTCACTAGGCTCAGCCTGTTTATAGGGAGTCTATATATTTCTCTAGATAATAGTAGAACAATTCTGTATGTATTGACATACTGAAAATTTATTTTGAATTTATTAAAGTTGACACGAGAACATGTAGATAGGCATATTTTATTTATGAGAAAGAGGAATTAATAAACGTAAAATTTAATTATAAAGCTGTTTTTGTTCCTGTTGTTAGGACACGTATTTAAAGTAATATAATATAATAATAATAACTAATCATTTGAACTTTGTACCCACTTAACATGAGTTTCAAATTTACCGCAAATACAGTTGATACCTATAAGAGGCCCGAATTCCATACAAACAATCTCACACCTCGCGTTTTATTCTAGTTTTCCAATTATAGCAATAGAGCACATTATGCGGCATAATGCTTATCGGTGAATGTTTCTACTACATCTTTCCTTATTCATAAATCGAGCACTCTCAAAAGTACTAAGTCTTAAAGCATATGCGTATATAGCGAAAGCACTACTTAGTACGTTTACTAATTACATCTGTAGTGACAGAAAATTCATAAATAGTCCAGTCAAAGTAGATTAAATTTGTCCAGGCCTTGAATATCATTTGTAATGACGTATTCAACGTCTGCACAAAAATTCAGCTCGTTGGGAATTAATGCAAATCGGAGTCATAGTTTAATCTATTCTGATTGGACTAAAATGTTTTTCTTTAATTTGCTGTTGATCGAAATGCTTTGTAATTGGAAAACGCTTATAAACATCATCGACCACCTACCTAACATCAAAACCTGATAATGGTTTGGAAAAACTACCGGAATGCGAAGAAAAAATGATAAATTAATTTTGTTGTATGTAATATCGGGCTTAGTAAGTCATGATTTATCACAATCAATTAATTTAACAGTCGACTGATTGCTATGAATATATCATTGCTATTAACGCTTGATTTTGACATATTTTGTTTAATAGGAATAGAGGAGTAGATTTGTTAAATCATCTTTTTTTTATAAAGGCTTTGTGTAATTTGATTAGTTGTTCACCTGTAATTCTATATCCTACCCCACTATCGTACTAATACATATTATAAATGAGAAAGTTTCTGTGAATGTATGTATGGGTGTATGTTTGTTATTCTTTTACGCAAAAAAGGTTAGACCGATTTATTTGAAATTTGGTATGTAGATAGGTGATACCCTCCTCCTCCCTGAGGTTGCGATTGGTGCCTTACCACATTCAGACACACATACAATACACATTCAAGACACTCCTAGTATTACTAAGCTTTCAGTTCACTTATACGCCATCTTATAAGACAAAAAAATGAAAATGTTTGACACGAGTTAGACGTCATGTATGACGTCATTTTAAATTGAACAGGTTCATTTGATATATTAACAAATATGGGTAAAAAAATTAAATAATTATTAATTAATATTTTTTACTACGATGACATAGTTACATAGAAATTGACGATGTGGTCATTTATCATGGTTACTTTTTGTACGCGCGGGTATTTCTGTAAAGACGGATCTTGATAATTTTAAATATTTTTTAAAAGTCTATATATATCCGTATTTAATAAATAAATATCATTCAATTATTTAATTACATTCATTTGTTTTGTTTTAAGTTTTAAAGCAACATTAAAGGTGCGTCTTAAATTGACGTATAGGAGAAACAAATCATGTTATATAAACAAATCATATTTAATTAATTAATCTTTTTTTTTCACTCTTTACTGACCGATATTAATTACGCACAAACTTTTAAGTTAAGATCACTATTGTTTTGCTTTCCGTTTTAATTAAAACTAATAAGAATAACTTATTTTCTATAACATGGTATTTCACAAAAAGTTTTATCGATGCTTCCAAGATAGTACAAAGTGTTTTTCGGGAGCCTGCTACATGGATGTAGCAGGCTATCTGGAGATAATGACTCATACGGCAGTCAAATTATAAAAATTCATGTTTAAATTAGTAAAAAGAGAAATGTATAGGTCGGGTCTCAAATCTTTAGCGCTGCACGAAACCTCCGCAGAAGTCAAAAATAAGGTATCGAGGTAACAGCGCGGCGCGCGGGGCGCGTGATCGTCGGGTGCGCGAGCGTTGGTTGGTTGTCCCAGTCGTGTTGTCTTTCTCGCACCAATACGTCAATTACGAGCGCGATACTACCGATGCGCAGCTATTCTCGTCCGGCGCTAAACATCCGTGACGCGACCTATACGTATTGTGTATACAATAATAATAGTAGTTATATTATATAATAATTATTACTATTTGATATATAAATTTTAGTTAAAAATGAAGACCAATAAGTTTTTTATTCGGTTCCGCCCTGCAAGGGCCGGCACGTGTAACTGATGACCCCTCTGAACCGAATTTTATCAAACAAACAGTTTCCTTACGATTGGACTCGAATCAAATGTGTCACAACGTGACAGACTTTTGTGTCTTACAATTTCGTCTTTGATCATAGTTTAGGTAAACGTTGATTTATGGGTAGTTAAATCGTTTTGTTCATCCGAATACGGCAAATTTAAAAGAAATAATTACTTAGTGTTTTTAATACTTTCACGTTTCATGTATGTGTTTTTGGGTATGTGTATAATGGTACATATAAATATAGAATATGAACAGCAATTCTAAGCTCCTCCCGAATGCGTTGCCAGCTTTTTAAAAAGAGCCAAAAAATGGCCCTAAAAATGGGCCCTGTATGCTCCTTCATACCGAGTGAAACGCTATACCATTTCTAATGTGATGGTATTACTTGACGCCGGTATTCTATAAGACAGTGGTACCACCACACTCTCACCTATCACATATCAGCTCCAATTACAAGTCCATTAAAGCATTCGCAAGCAATCGGTGTAGTAGATCACTCGTTACGATGAAACATATCCGTACTATACTTCGTCCGAACCCGTAATGTACTTGCAAAACTAAATCTTAATAATGCTCTCAATTTTTAAATAAAGTTATAAAATATATTTCTTACATAATACCGTATGCAGTATCTATGTTCCATGTGAAAAATATACTTAATTTTAAACTTAACGTGACTTACTGTCGGTCACGTGTTTTAAAACATTTCAACGAGAACGATAAATCTTTTAGAAGCATTTAAAAACACGTGATTTATACGAGTTTCATTCTAAACCAAATTAACTATATTTGGAAAAATTCGATTATCTTAATAGCAGTTTTACGAATAATATAGGCATGCCTGCGAAGTCGGGGCTTATCGCCAATCTATTTATATACAAATCAATGCCACTTCGTTGTAATGATAACTCAACAACGCCCTTACCAATTTCGCTAATTTTGATCTTGAATTATTCGTTGAAGTCTGGGGAAGGTTCAGTGTTAGAAAAATCCGGGACACTCCTCTCAGAAAACGGCTACAGATATTATAGTTTACATTCAGGTATTGCCCCGGGAACGGGAACTATGCGGTTAAAACCGCGGGTCACTGCTAGTATTTTATAAAACTTGGCCTTGTTACCTTGATGGAAATGCGTTTTATGTTCAGATCATGAAACAAAAATTTCACTTATTCTACAACTTAGTTAAAACTAGTAGTGTTTTTTAATATGCAATAGAACAATTTATGTTTATTAAAGATTTTTATTATCTTAATAATACTAGATAAATCAAATTGTATTTTTCCTAGATAATTTTATCAGGACAAAATTGATTTCATCCGAGGTAATAGAAAGGTATCCTAGGATTTGGCGTGTCGGCTTGCACGAGGTATTTCCAGACAAATCCAGGCTTATCTTTCATTGGGGATTGTAGGGGTTACTTATAATGATATTGGTTGGCGTGTTCCTTAACGAAATTTTACAAATATATTCTATTATGAAAGAAATCTATAATAACTTCATGAGAAGGCGTAATTTGGGTTGAAATTCCTATAGATAGTATCTCTTCGGAGATTTGAATTGTGCGGTAAATGGGAGCGCTTCTTGTCGGAGATAGCGCTGTTTTTTGGCGGCAAGTAAGAGAGTATCTCGTCAGAGTCAATAATATCTATTGTTTATTCGTATGTAGCTATGTACTGGAACTGATATCCCTCTTCCCTATCCTTCCAATATCGTATAATGTCTTCCCTTCCTCTTTGTTTGAGTTATATTTAAATATTTCCTATGGAAATTAATGTATTTCATTACAATACGTCACGGTTAACATTAAAAGCATGAACATTGGTTGTGCAGTTTTACAGATTTAAACATACATAGGGACAGACTCTAGAGTGTCCGGGGGTAGGTCTCCTTTGCAGGAGGCTGACTGGGTGGGTACCCCCACAGTGCCAGACATTCTACCGCCTGAACAGTGACGTGCAAATGTCACTGTGCTCCGGTCTGAAGGGCACTGTAGTCAGCGAGATTACTGGGCCAATGAGTCTTAACATCTGATGACTCAAAGTGGGGAGCGTCGGTGTAGTGCACCCTGTCTCGAGCTTGGCTTTAGAGCAAAGTTCTGGGTAGCATTGCATTGGTTATGGGCTGGCGTTTCACTTTCTATCAAGAGTGCATCCAGCTCGTCTCCGTACTTGATCACATATAAAAAAGTATCATAATCCTGTTTGCAAACCTCCAGTATCCTTTCTTTTGTTTTATGCAAGATCTTAGCTTTGATGTGTTATGATCAATCGAAATCTGTTACCATTCATAACATAAAAAAAACAAAACCTTAAATTAGTCAACAAAACATTGTTATTAGAAAAATAACAAATTCAAACAGATACCGCGCAATTGCGTCGTATTATTTAAAAATATATTTTGTTTACTAAAAATAAACATTAGCATACAATTGTGCCAATCGTTGATTGATATGTGTAGTTGAAACTTTAACCTGTCTGAAACAGATTGGTGTATTTTTTCCTCATTTTCCTTAGCTTGAACGCTTACATAATGAAAACAGTTTGAACTTTGACGATTTAACGAAGTGAATAGTTTTTACCCGACTACGGCAAAGCCAGAGGAGGGTTATGATTTTGACAGGCTATGTATGTATGTATGTATGTTCATCTGTTCCCTCGTAACTTCTAAACCACTAATCAGAATTCGACAAATGACATATCATTAGAAGCGTCTTAATTGTCCGCTGGTTATAGGCTATATAGATTTTCACCAAATTCAATGTGGCGCCCTCTAGCGGACAAAATATACAGAGTAAAAAAATAAAGTTAAGCTAGATATGCCGTGTTTGGTATCATTTTAAAGCGCTTCACTTGTACATTTCGAATATATATATATATATTACTAGCATTTGCTTGTGACTTTACCTGTATTCATGGGGTACTTTTATACTTTTTCAGCGTCGTTTTTTGTCGTAGTTGGGTTTTAGTTTTTTTACTTTATCTTGTTAAATATGTACACAAAAATAATACCTATATGTGTAAAATATAGCTGTGATTCTTTCGAAGAGCATAGATATTTTTTCTAGAAATGATCAATAAGATTTTTTGAATAATATAGTTCTATTAATAATAGTTAACCGACTTTAAAACAATAATTTTACCCAATTGTTTCAGGTTTATTAGCTCAGTCCAGTCTAGAGCGATTTTGATAATGTTATTATTAAATTGAAAATTGTGGAATCGCATACAAAAATATGGCCAAATAAAAAATCCTTTATTTATATAACTATATTTATACTCTATATTTTGAAGACGATTAAAAATAGAATACTTCCGTACTAAGGGTTAATGAACTTTAACTGATATCGTGTTATGAAATTAAGAACAGTTATCAACAAGGAAGCTAGCTGAAAGGTTATCGATATATTTAATACGGTTAACGAAATTCTAATTAGTCTTGTAGGGTACGGGAACAAAATAAAAAAAAAAACTGTTTGTCTATATTATACAATTTTCGTATTCATTTATCAATTTTAGAGTAAAAATCAGTGTCGTATCTAAAAAAATAATCGAAGAAAAATGAAACCGAAACCATTTGATTTTGTATTTTTCTCTATTGTAAATACGTTCTTAGATGCGTTATTTTTTTATTATTTACTTAGAATTTATACAAATTCGCAAATAACTTCGACAGATTATAACGCCTGTTAATTTTAAGAGCAATTGTTGAACTGTGTAAATTGCTTATGTCAAATATTATAGTTAGTTGTAGCTATCGCATCTAACGCGTACGAGATCTGAATCGCGCTTACGATGTTTTTTTCGAGACTTACCATCTTATATACAACTTCTCGACGTCACAACAACTAACACTGACACTGACTGACCTGACAAACTGACAACAGACTGAGAAAGGAAGGTTACATCTTTCTTCCTTCCTCAGTCTTGGCAAATAAGAAATATCAAATGATTGTATTCCTAATGGATCAGTTGGGAAACATAGAAAATGTTTTTCCCTTTATATTCAGCATTCGTATTATATTGACATGATTTCTCACTCAACAAAAATTATATACAGCTTACAATTTATATTACTAATATTATTAATATAAATAAATAAATAAATAAATATTTTTCAGGACATTTATACACAGCGCCATCGAGTTCCAAGCTAAGCCGAAGCTTGTGTTATGGCAACTATAAATTACATATACATACTTTTCTTTTGTAAATACATACATACAATACATAGCAACACCCACCCCAGAAAAATACAAATGTAAATTACAAATATATTTTTCCGGTGTGGAAATCGAACCCACGACCCTTCGCGCAGAAAGTAGTTGTGTTACCACTGCGCCAAGCGGTCGTCGATTAATATCGATTAATATGAATGTTTATGATGATATATGAATAATATATAAATAGATAACGGATAAATTACATATGCTTACTTCTTGTATATATAAACATAATATAACCTAGCAACAGCAAGACCTTAGGAAAACACAAATCTTAATTACATACGTATTTTTGCAGTGTGGGGATCGAACCCACGACCGGTAGCACAATAGGCAGTTGTGCAACCACTGCACCATGCGGTAGTCGTACTAATATACATTAATATTATAAAGGCCAAAGTTTTGAGGTGTATGTTACTTCTACACGTCTAAATGGATGGAGCGATTTTAATAAAATTTGGTTTCGAGTTCGATGACATCTATTCTCTGAATTAACACATAGGCTACTTACTACGAAAAAATACACAATTTGTTTTCTATAAGTAACACCGCGGGGAACAACTAGTCTATATACTAATATTATAAAGAAGTAAAGTTTGTGTGTTTGTTAAATTGTAAGGGGGTAATCTCGGGATCTACTGAACCGATTTTAAAAATTCTTTCACTAAAAGAAAGCCACATTATTGTTGAGTGTCATAGGCTATAAAAAAAACCGAAAATGATAATTAACATAATGCCCAACGACGGATCATCTAGTGTTAGATAAGAACCGACTTATTATTTATATATATCAATGTATAATAATTTTTGTAGTGTTTAAGATAAACATTTACGAGATTTTTTTGAACAAGTTGTGTGACCTGTTCGACGACGGTTCTTTCCCTGTCTGTGACGTATGACGTTACGATCTTACTATGAAGGTCACTTAGCGGTTTTACGAATTACTAATGATTAAACTGGGTTATAAAGGTTGAAAGGTAAGGAGTTATTTTTTTTGTCTGTCTGTCCGTCTTCCCATCACACCAAAACCACCGAACCGATCAGAACGAAATCCAAATCATGGCCAAACCGCTGAACCGATTTCCATAATTCGTTTGAGTCTTTTTTTATTTTAAGTACGGGTCGGACGTGAATAATTATTACTTAATATATTAATTATTACATTCTTATGTATTAATTATTATTCGAATTTGACGAGACTCCATTCCTGCTGAAGTCGTCATTGTATTCAAAGGAATATTCTGCAAAAAATAGAAATCGGTTCACCTGTTATCGCGCATGCATTTGGCAACTCATTTGGTTGTTTTATTTTATATGGAAGATATTAACCTCTTTTAAATAAGAAAAAATATACATGAGGAGTAATATTGATTATTTAAGAATATTAGGTACCTTTAAATACTTAAGATGAGCGGACGAATAAGAATATTAAAATTGATTTTATTAAGTAGGTACCTACGTAATATATGATGGGTTTATTTTTAGTTTTAGCTAGAAACTAATTTGTATAATCCCATTAAATGTCTCAATAGAATCTTTATTTCATTAAAACAATTTTAATTAGTATCAGTAATTCAATAAAAACTACAATTTTTTTAATCTTATAATGACAATATACGATCGTATTTTAGAATGAAATCAGTAGTGTGACAGTGTCTACTGCTAGAAATTCTAAGAAAATTAATTACATCCATCGTTTTGTTTAGTCACAAATCCTTTTTTATCTTTGCCACCGTTCTTGAGCCAATTTTGCTTAGAATTAGACGCGCCATTACCCGTGCAAATAAGTATATTTAAAATAAAAATGAATGTGATCACCCGACTACTGAACTAGTACTAGAACTATATTCCCATTTATATGTACAATGATTTAATATAAAGTGAAATGAATTTAAAAATAATAAAACAGAGAACCAAAATATAAATTAATGTAAGGGTGAATGTGTGAGTGTAGTGAGTATGTATGAGTCTGATTATGGAGATTCTGATACAAGAAACAGTAGTTTATCCAAATACTTTTTAAATTTTCTTGTTATACTCAAACTAAAAAGCAAAAAAGCGGGTGTATAGAACGCGTCACGAATCTTTAGCGCTGAACGAAACCTGCGCAGAAATCAAAAATAAGGTATCGAGTTAACGGCGCGGCGCGCGGGGCGCTTGATCGTCGAGTGCGCGAGCGTTGATTGGTTGTCCCAGTCGTGTTGTCTTTCTCGCGTCAATTACGAGCGCAATTCCACCGATGCGCAGCTATTCTCGTCCAGCGCTAAACATAAATGACGCGTACTATACATCTAGTATTTATAAACAACGACACGGGATGACTAACCCGTTTGGCGCTTATCTACGTTCAGACGGTCAGTAAGTAGTCAGTGGTGATCTGACATTGAGCAGCAATGATCGTCATCCTGGTCGCGTTGGCTCTCGGCTACACAGACGCTGGTAAACTCATTTTATTATAACCTCAATCCTATTTTATATGACCCATTTCGTGTTATGGAGCTGTCATTTTTCAAGTATTGCACCGATGTATTTTATTAATAATTAGTATTATTCAATATATTTTGTGAAATGTTTTAAACGTGTAGCTCTTAGCACACTATATACAAGACAATACAGGATTAAATTTTAATGATGTGTTATTGGATATTGTTTATTTTGTTTTTCTAATAAATTACAAGTTGATTATTTATTAATTGAAATTTTAATGTACTTAGTGCAGTTTCATTTATCTTAAATTTAATAAATATTCAAGTAGATTATTTTTTAAACAGAATGAAGATCTATTAGTATACTCCGGCCAAATTGAAATGTCGAATGTTAAAGTCATGTAGTTAGGCTAATTATGTTTTTGTAAACAGTAATTATTTCTTTTGTTGGCTTAATATTCAAAAATATTGCTATATGTAGATCTAATTTTAAATTTGAGAAGCAGATCGTGCGTTATTACCAAGATTTGATTGCGGTTAGATAAAAATCTTTATTAATTTATTTTTTAATAATTATAAACTAGCCGTTGCCCGCGACTCCGTCCGCGTGGACTTTCTTATAAACTGACCCACACCCCCTTATAGTTTAAATAATTTTTAAAATGTAGTCTGCTATTCGGGGCAGGGACATATCCAACGAACCAAAAACCATGAAAATTGGTCTAGCAGATCTTGAGTTATAAGTATTGTAACAAACCCGTCTTTGTTTTATATAATATTATATATATCAGAAAGTTTGTGAGTATGGATGTTTGGATGTTTGTTACTTGTTCACACAGAAACTACAGAACGGCTTTGTCTGAATTTTGGCATGTAGGTAGATCAGATCCTGGATAATACAGAGGATACTTTAAAAGAATAGGATTAGATTTCACAAAAATAAAATCCCTGACAGTACGGAGTCCTTTGTGAGCGAATCCGACTCGCACTTGACTGGTTTTTTATAACATTCGTGCAGAAGCTCTACTCCGAACACAATTAATGTCGACTTCGAATCAATATAAAAACTTTTTTGTTTCTGTTTCGATAACATTCCGATGAACTGATGTGCGATCCGATTCTTTATTAGAATATATTAGGTCTCATAGCTCGGTTAGCAGTATCAATAATTTTCGATATAGACGACAATTGCATTCGGAGTGGATACTCAGAAGTCGCTGATAAGTCGTGGTGTATAAAGTTGGTTTCAACCGGTTTCTGTGCGGTTTTAAATAGGATCTTCCTTAACCTTTGACAATGTCGCGTCGCGTCGGTTAATTCGTTTCAAGGGTTTTCGAATTATGGAGTTATGGATTTGCTTCTGTAATTAATGTAATTATAAACCGGGGTATTACCCGGGCAGTTCCCGTTACTGGAGAATGCAGGGATGTAAAATATCCTATGGTCTTTTATCCAGGGTATCATCTATCTACATACCAAATGATGACTATCTACATAGTACATACTAAATCGGTTCAGCCGTTTTTGCGAACTAATTAACATCCATACATGGACATTCTCATAAACTTTCACATCTATCTATATCTATACTAATATATAAAGCTGAAGAGTTTGTTTGTTTGTTTGTTTGAACGCGCTAATCTCAGAAACTACTGGTTCGAATTGAAAAATTCTTTTTTTATTGAATAGACAATTTATCGAGGAAGGCTTTAGGCAACATCTTTATTAAAATCATTAAAATCAAACTGAGTGCATGCATAGTTATGTTTTAACCATCGGCACTTTGATAATGCGGCATCAAAGGTTTTGTACTTACTTCTCAAAGAAATTTGCCGCTTTTCGGAAGTACATGGTTATGATACACGCGCCGGCGGCTTCTTTTGAAATCTAAAACAATCGTTGCCGCCACGCCGAAATCATAACATTTGACACTATTTGATTGCCGCCATAGGGCGTAGGTATACTCATGCAAAATAATATCGAATTTTTTTACACGCTTTATATTATTGTTTGATTTGCGGCGGCATCCTTATCATAGAGCCGGCACGTGGCGAGGCGGCGCGGTAGAAAGCAAGGAAACGTACTATAAATAAAGGAATTATTTTAATTCCAGTCATTTCCAATTGAGCTGTGCTTCGAGTCTAACTTAATAATTGTTTTTACTGATTCTCTTCAAATAAATGATAAATCGTAAAAGTTAATAAAAGAGTTATTAAATTTCTTATAAGTTGAGGGTTCAATCTCTTTTTAGACAGATAAGTATTGTTTTTTAAAATACAGTCAAGTTATTGTAATTAATTTGTTTTTTTACATGTTTTAGCAAATGTAAGCTTATAAATCATGAATGTTTATTAAGAAACAGTTACTTCCATGGAGAACGACATATAGGTCAGTTGATTTTTCGAATTTCTTATCAAATCTTCAGTTATTTATTAATCTGCTTGATCTTTACTATGGCTATATTCATTCAAGCTCACAATGTTCCAATTCTAATACGGTTTTCTAGGATTTAAAGTAAACTTTAATAAATAGTAATAAACTAATAGGTAATTGCAAGACTTGCAAGACTCTTGCTGCAAGACCAAGACTGGGAGCGCAAGACCAAGACCAAGACCAAGACCAGGTGTATTGGCGCAAGACCAAGACCAAGACTGGCTAAGTCTCGTCTTGTTCTTGCGTTTGGGCAACACTAATAATATTAGTATAGATAATGACAGAAAGGTTTGCAAAATTAAATATGATGCTCAAAATAACTATTCCACGCGGACGAAGTCGCGGGCACAGCTAGTACTAATATATAAAGCTGAAGAGTTTGTTTGTTTGTTTGAACGCGCTAATCTCAGGATCTACTGATTCGAATTGTAAAATTCTTTTTTATTGAATTGACAATTTATCGAGGAAGGCTTTAGACTATATAAGATCCCGCTGCGATTAATAGGAGCGAAGATATAATGGGAAATATGGAAAAAACGGGGAAAATCATCAATCGTTCAAGATACAAAAATAATATGTATGAAAGAATTATTCCTCTTTAAGTGATCTAAAAAAAGTCCGCGACAGTATATGTCTATCTTCTAAGATTGACCCACTATAACATAATAATAGATCCGACGGGGACGAAGTCGCGAGCAACAGCTAGTTAATTATAATATTAGTAGGATAGGATTTACAAATGCGAAAGTAACTTTGTCTGTTTGTATAAATATGTGGTGGTAGAAGATGGTAGTGTATAAAATATCCCAAGAAAAACCAGTATAATTAATATTAATTATACAGCTTAAAGTTCTTCATTTTGTTTTATTTATAAGAGCTAATAAACTTCCACTTATATTATAAACGCAAGATTTTTTGTATGTTTGTTGCTCTGGCACGCAGAAACTACCAATGGATTCATACGCATTTTATATACATTATATAGTTTTTCAATATATTTACTGAAAAACACAATTATATTATATTAAATAGATGTTAGAAGCGCAAAATTTTGTGGACGCAAAAACATCCTATGATATATATATGGTATATGATTGGTTGCCGGTGCAGTCACGCGCAACTGACAAAACTAGCTATCTCTTTTTTTTCTTGTTGGTTTTATCATTTATCTCTTTTCTATCGTTGTGACTTGTATATGTGCTGCCACTGCTGTGCGGAACACTTTTTCTGTTGATTTGTATGGGTATATCATATTTATAATATAACAATATCATTGGAAAGACACAATAATGATAAACTCTGACAGTCTTAAAGTTCATCTATAAATAGTTTTATAACAATATTACATGTTATTTCTCGGAATGCTTATTCCAGATAAAACTAGGTTTATTTTAATAATATTCACAGTTTAAATTTTGCCATTATACGCAAAAATAATCATCTAAATCAACCCTACAGTTTCAGAGATTAGCGCATTCAAACGTTAAGAATATTTAATCGATATAGAAAATAAGCAGTTGCAAGCCTACCGGGTTTTACATATTTATAAAATTACGGCAATGTTAATAAAAGTGCGCCTATATCTAGATTCATCCCAGCCAAAAAACAATTTGTATCAGTTCTCTTACAGAAAATCTTTATTACAGACTTGGTCTTCATATTACTAGATATTAAACTATTTTTCTGGGTCACTTATACGTCAATATGTTTTGGTTCGACCTCTCCGATTTGGCCATATTATAGAAAGTTAGAGGTTCAATAAAAACGGTCGGGTTATCAAGGATACGATTATTTTTTTAATTATATTTACTAGTCGCACGTCGTGGTTTCGTTTGTGTTCCTATTTTCAGGTATTGTACCATAATGTCAATAAAACGGGAATAGTATACGGTTTTGAATATATATAGGTCGCGGCACGGATGCCGTTACCTCGATACCTTATTTTTGACTTCTGCGCAGGTTTCGTTCAGCGCTAAAAATTCGTGCCGATACTTATAACTAATTTTTTTCTCTGACCACTAAGGTTCAAAGACTTAATAAAAATTAACCTTAGTTATTAATCGCTGTTCGAAAATCTTCCTTCAAGCTTGTATGTAAAACGTACGTAACAGACTTCGTGTTGTTCTAAAGAATTGGCCAAATTGGTCCAGGCGTTGTTGAGTTATATATTTTAATATTAAAGAAAGAGACAACAATGTATCCTACATACTCTTAAGCTTTAAGAGTAGAAAGAGATTTATCACGTCAGAAACAGAGATACTAATTATTGCTTATCTAATTTCAGCATGTCCCAGCATCGTGACGAAGAAGCAATGGGATGGGTTGACACCTATCCACGTGGAGTATCTCCCCAGGCCAGTTGACCTGGTCATCATCCAGCACACAGTCACTCCCTTCTGTTCCACTAATAGCGGATGTACGGAAGCCGTTAGGAACATTCAGACTTATCAGATGGATACCCTAGGGTTTTGGGATATTGGAATGTCGTAAGTAATCGTACTATTAAACTACCTTTGTGATTAAAAATATATCTTAATAGATAAATGGTCTGTTAAAAAGATTAATAAAAAAATAGACTATATGGGTTAATAATAAAATTAACAACGAAAAAAGCCTTTATGCAAAAAGATGTAAATGACATGGCGATATCTTCTTGGCAACATTGCCTGGAAGGAAAAGTTGATAGATATCCCTTAACGTATACATAAATTACTTGCAATTAATATATACCTAGTAATAGACAGTAATGAAGATAAACAAGAATAACTTTCACCTTGTCTCGTGCCGATTTTCTTTTCTGATCGTATTGACCGCTGTTAAATGACTGTTATGTTGAATATATGTAGTCTCTTTGAATGAAGAAATATTTCACTATAACTTGTATTAAATGTAAGCTTGCAAACTAAAAAAGATTTAAATTCTTTCTTGTGCTGGTTTTTAGATTCTTGATTGGTGGAGATGGTCGAATCTACGAAGGCTGCGGCTGGCTCCACGTCGGTGCTCACACTATAGGCTACAACAGGAAATCCATAGCGATTTCTTTCATTGGCAACTATAACGGTGAGATCTTCGTTTCGTTTTTCCATATATTTTTGATTACGTTCGCATAATACGTAGTATTGCGTACGCTATGAAATATTATAAATAAATATATATGAATTTTTGCCCTTGCAAGAAGTAATTTTAGATCGACCGCACAGGTTTTAAAAATACTTTTACAAATAAAAAATGTAATTACAGTACTTTTTGTGTACATAAGTACGCCAGGTTTATATCGCCAACCGAATGCGAAAATGAAGGAATCGATTTTACGCAGCTAAATCGCGGGTAAAAAATGGATGATAACTTGTAAGTGGTTTAACAAGACATCCTCAAGAGAACCAGTCCAATACAGTCCCCTAAACCTTGAAACATTTTACCACTCTTACCTTTACAATAACTTTCTCCACAGATGATACACCCACAAGTGCTCAACTAGACGCTGCGCGGGCGTTGATCAAATGTGGCGTAGACGAGGGCCACCTATCTCCCGACTACAAGGTGGTAGGACACAAGCAGTTGATCCCTACACAGAGTCCTGGCCGCCGTTTGTATCAAGTTCTACGCACCTGGCCTGATTGGTTAGAAGACGCTTCTGCTATTAAAAACTGATCCTTAGTATACTGCGTTTCATTACTATATAAGCACGAACTTTATCATATTTAATAAGGAATTATGTACAAAAGACACATAAACATTTAATCATCAAGATTAACCAAGTTTTAGTGTACTTTGAATTTAAGCTTAAGTTATTGATTAGTGTAAATAGTCTACATAAAGATCTGGAAGGTAACGAAAATTACACAACTGTTACTTAATAAACAATTAACATTTTTTGTGATTTCGGGCACCTGAGCAAGATGTTCACCTGATGGTAAGCGAGCACTTCAATCGTTAACTGAATGTGGTAAGAAAGAAATGTAAAAATGAGCAAACTGCTGGATCTTTCAGTACCATTTTGGACGACTCTAACAGCATGGCTCTGCCACCTAAAGCTTCTTTAATCATAACAGAGAAGAATAACAATAAATTAAACAGTATTTTAGACATTCTCCAATAGCCTATTGATAGAATCGCAATAAAGGGAGATACGGGCATACTTCTCCGAATACCTCTATATAAATTTCGAAATTAAAACCGAACTAAATATCGTTTGTCAAAGAAAAATGTTAACAAAAGATTTTATCGAAAAAGCGTCGATGAGAAAATACTAGGGCAAGACAATAAAAGAATACCGGAAGAGGGCAATAATAATTTAAAGGTCAGTGACCGTAATATACGGAAGGAATTATTCATTACTTTGAAAAAAAACAAATATTAGTAGGGAAATAAACTTGGGTTATCAGAAAATGACGAAAGCTTACTGAAACTTCTTCCTAGGTTTATTTGTGTGTGTGTACTGAGTACCGTCAGGCACACGTTCAAATTTATCCGTCAACCCTAAAAAATAAGCTAATGATTGAAATATTATATTAACAAGGCTAGAAGATGTGAATTAAACACATAGCAGTTTTACAGGGCAAATGTTGGCGTGAATGATGGGAAGGTAACACAATATTATAAAACTGAAAATCAATACTTTGTTACTTCTTAATTCTAATCTAAAAATGATATCTTTGTTAAGATAAGTCTTTAATAACTAATGCAAAATTAATAAGCTACGATAGAAATATTTACTACGAAAGATACTTATTTCTTTAGGCACTGTGTTCTGTAGCACTTATTTTTTATAATAACAGCTAATAAAAAAATATATTAAAATAAAATTATTAGCCAAAACGTGTCAAGCTACGCACTGACCAGGCTTCCGAAATTTTTCCAAGTTGGCACGAGGCAAGATGGCTTGGTATTTATTACATTAAATAAATTGTGGAATTTCTTTATTACGATAACACATTGTTCTTTATAACGATTTCATGTTGTTGTTTGTGGGGTTTTATAAGATAAGTTCCAGCTAGCAAAGTAATCTGCTGCTATTATTTCCCTTCGAAGATGAGATGATAGCATCATAGTTTTTTAGATGAGAGTTTTTGACAAAAAAACGGGTAGCTTATGTAACTAGTTTTGCAAAAAATACGTTTTAATGTTTTTAAAAAAATATCTTATCAAACAATTAGGGGTAGACGCAAATAAAGTAACGTAGGTACTCTAAATAAAATTCATGATATACCTAACTCTAGTATTCTGCGGACTAATATTTCAAACACTAGATCGACAGTCATTAGATATATATATTTATTAATACATTAATATTAATCTATATAACCAAAACAATCCGTTTGAGAACATTGTTTTTTTTCTTACCCTGGAACAAAACGGGACACGGTGAAATGGAAACTTTTGTTTAAGAATTCCAGTTAAATTGTGCAAAGGAATAATTGAGCGTGGAGCGTGGAGCTTTGTGCGTTCGGAGTTGACATTTGAGCAGACAGCGCAAACCTCTTTCTTCAATACTAGATATTAATAAGAATACATCCGTTGTCCGATCCGTTAAATATTTAAGCATACAAATTTACTTTGTACATACTATAAAGTGATACGCACTCTATTGTGTATAGCACAGTTCAATGCCCTCAATGTAAAGCTCGTATAACAAAGGATTCCTCATAAATGCTTGTCTGATAATATCAAGATTTTCTATGCACCGCCATTTCAATTACAAAATGATAATGCTTTGAAGATGTTTAGTTTGAATATGTTTGCCATTGGATTTTCAATTCATAAACGTGACTGTTTATTGAAAAGAACGTTAATATTAATATAAACGTATAACTGAAGTCCTTTAAACAATTTAAATATCTAAGTCCTACGAAGGAGACTTTGTCGGCGTCAATTTCAGTATTTTAAACTACTGCGTAAAAAAATTGTCAAGCTTCATTTTCTTTTTCGATCAAATTATTTTACTTTAAAAAAGGTTATGGTTAGTCAATCTTAATAGATACATACTGTTGAGACATTTATCTTGATCACCGAAAGAGAAAAATATTTCTCATTTATTTTTGGTTCACAAACATGAATGAGTAATTTTCCCCGTTTTTCTCACATTTACCACTGATTCTTCCCTCTCGAAGTGATCAGCGAATGTTTAACGTTTATCAAATTAATTCACATTTTACCTAATTATTTAGGTACAAGCAAAATATTCGTATGTCAGTCATGTGTTATCTAGTTGCTATAACACAAGCGCTTCTTAGCTTATAACTACATGGCGCTGTGTTAAAGTTACCTAAAGTATTATTATTATTATACTAGCCTATCTTTAGCGCTGAACGAAACCTGCGCAGAAGTCAAAAATAAGGTATCGGGAGGACGGCGCGGCGCGCGGGGCGCGTGATCGTCGGGTGCGCGAGCGTTGATTGGTTCCCCATAGTGTTGTCTTTCTCGCACCAATACGTCGATTACGAGCGCGATTCTACCGATGCGCAGCTATTCTCGTCCAGCACTAAATATTCGTGATGCGACCTATAGTTAGTAACAGTAGTATTAGTTAGCTTAGTTCACGCTGTACCATTTATTGCTTAAGAACCATCCTCGTACGTACAGGTATATTCTAAAAAAATAAAAATATATACATATATAGGTACTGCTATTATCGAATTATGCGCTTACTAACACATTTTGCGATTAATTTTTATATTATAGATATTTTATAGATGTATAAAATATTGTATTTTTTGTAAGTTGTGACTTTCTCCTTTCAACTATGTTGTAAACTATTAGTATTATTAATTATGAGTACCTAATTATTTCTTATTTGTTTTGTAAATGTTGAGATTGGCCAAAAAAATTAAAGAAAACAGATAAATAAAACGACACGCTGCACACGAGGCGTTTATAAGCACCGAAAATCTGAAACAGTCAATACTTGAGCCACGAGTCTACTCGCTGTCTATCTGCAGCCTCACTTCATACTGGGAGCGGTACCAGATCCACCAGCCCAGGGCATGCCGGGTCGCCGCCGATACTATCCAGCAGTAGTAACAGACCTGCCAACAGAGATAATAAAATATCGTAAACTACCAGTTGCCTGCGACTCCGTCCGTGAGGACTTTTATATAAACTTTGACCCCCCTTCTAGCCTTTTTTCCAGTTAAAAAGTAGCCTATGTATTTTCTAGAGTCTAGACCATCTGTGTATTTTTATGTAAATTTCATTAAAATGGATTTAGTAGTTTTGGCGTTAAAACGTTAACAAACAGACAGAGTTACTTTCGTATTTATAATATTAATAGCGATAAAATATTGACATCACGAGACTAAGCATTTTGTAGTTGTCAGGACATACCTAATTGGATAAACTGAAATAAAAGTTGTACGCATTTACACGCACGCACAATTTCAATCAATGAAATATTTTTGTGTTACTTATTACTTTTTAGATGTAGCTCTTTTTGAGCTGCCCATATTCCTCCTTCTAACAACGTTTTGTGATCACTTCGTTATCATTAGCCAACTTTTGGGTGTTGCACTGGGGATTAAGGAGAAACCACAAAACTATTCACTATTATAAAGTACAGTACGTACGATAAGTTGCAATCGCGACTTTATAATGTACGTCGTATATTATAATTTATAAAGTCGCGATGACAACTTGTCTCCTCAGCATACTTGTACGGTTGTACCCCTACAAACTCATTCGCAATTTTCTAGACTAATGTTGCAAGGTGGACTATCAGTTCCAAGAAATGATGGTCAAGCATAATTGCTTTCTTCGTTGTGACCCTCATATCCTGGTTGTTACAGAAAAATAATGAAATGAACTACTTCTACAATAATATACACATTTTTGCATGAGTGAATAACATACACACACATCTACACATCCAATCATACTGATTTTTTTTATCAAATATTATATCCTTATATTTGTATATATATTTGCTTGCTGATTTAACGTCCAAATAAACAGATTTTACGATTCAAAATGATCGTATACAAATTCACAAACAGGTGGCAGGATTGAATAAATCTATGCAGATTATGGCTATGGAACAATTCGTCCAATCAAATAATATGATTTATTGTTTTATTGGCTTAACTATAAATTACGTCGTACCGTTATAACTGGATAGATATTCAAGTAGTTTGTTTCGAAATGTACCTATAAGAAAGTTTTCGATGGAACGTCTCTCGATACGTTTTAATTTTGTTTGTGTTTGTCTGTTAGTGTTACGAGTATTTTTAGTTCTTTATGAACCAGTAAATAAAATTGTATGACACAAATAAATCTTTAGTAATACAATATTTCAATATTAGACAATGCTGCCTCAGTATAATAATTTTTGTCGGCTATAAAAATGAATTACAAATTCTTTTCCTCAAATTGTATGAATTCAGGTTCAGTATTTTGATCATTACTTACTTTTCACGACACTTAATTACAAAATTCTTATAATCTCATCATCATCATTTTTTTCTTGATGGTTTTATCGTTTATCTCTTTTCTATCGTATCGAATTGTAGCTTAAAATGAAAAAAAAACTATACGTATGTATGCTGTCGCTGTTGTGCGGAACAATTTTTTTTCGACTGATGTGTAGGTGTATAACATATCTATTTTATATAATATCATTGGTATCAACCAGTTTAATAGACGACTATACACCAACATACTCCAATTCGATTCACACAATGCTAATCTATCTATCTAGTACTAGTAGAATTATTAAAAGCTCGAACGTACTCACAAGCGTCATGCAGGCAAGCACGAACGTGGACGCCAGAGGCCAGGGGGTGACGTGGGTCTCTTGCGTCATCAGGCCAGCCAGCGTCCTCCCGGAGAGCCAGGCCGCGAGCACCGCCAGCGGGGACATCAGCATTATACCCAGACTGTCAACCATGAGCTGTGAACGTAATTGACTCTTAGACGAGTTTATTAAACGAAGAAGGATCTCTAACTCAAAGCGAAAAGTATCTTTAATCAACTAGGCTACATAAAGTAACACTTTTGAATCGTCATTGTATTACAAAACATTTACTGCATTCCACAACAACCACCGGTTCGTAAGGCAGTCTCTACAGAGAAGAACCGGCAAGAGGGATAATTTAAACAATGCAGTCAAAAAGAAGAATCAGTTTATGTATAAATGGAACATACTAATCTGTATCTTATCTGTATGTTATCGTAGCTTTTAAAATAATAAACCGATACTAATGAAATGAGGCGTGGAAATATTCACAAATTTGTTTGAACACCAAAAATGTTGTTTTATCTGGTTTTATGTGTTTAATAAATAAGTGGGGAAATATCATATATTTATGTACCTATATCTTAATAGAATACGCATGGTCTTTCATCTAGAACCTTAAAATAAAGTATACCAGTCCAGACCAAATATTGACAGAATAAACTGACATTTAAAACAATTTACCCCGCTATGTAACGGTGGTTTGCTGCATTCAAATATCTATTTATAAATTGGTAACGCAAATGTTAATTGATGTGGACACAATTATTACCTTTCCTTTATTCGATATTCAGAAAATAATTATTTGTTAGTAATTGTCATAATTACATAGTATAAAGCGAAGTCGCTTTTATCTGTCTGTCTCTTTGTATGCTTAATCTTTTAAACTACGCAACCGATTTTTATGCGGTTTTCATCATGCGTGTTGTCATTGTTTAATAGGATTTCGCAACGACAACTTACTTGGCTAATTCCAAATTATTTTTTCCAAACTTTAAAAGTTTATAAGTAGGTTATTAATGTACGTGTTATTAACATTACAATATATTTAGTAAAAATAAAAAATAGGTCTTTTGTGAATCATAAAATTTAGAATCGAATATATCCGATAACTATCAACCCTTCATGTATCTATATACACTACAGTTTTTAAAGTTAGATAAAGACGGAAAGTATTAAACTTTACAAAGAAGAAATATTAAATATTTTTTCAGCTGTCAATTTTATACGCCAAGAACCCTTTAAGAAAAAGTAATACTCAATTTAGTCTAGTTCAATATTATTTTATATAAAATGCTATCTCCGAAAAACTTTTGATTAAAAATAACGAATGCGTAACTTTTTATTCGAAAATGTCTAAATTGGTAAGCCACGTTCGGCGGAATGAACTTTAAACTCATAAAAACAATTAATAGGTTTTCAATTAATATTATTAGTCTATCGTTTTGAATTTTACTTTAAACCTAAGGTTTTTGAATTTATTAAATTTATATATATATTTGTTTGAAATTTTATCTGTAAATGTATGTGTGTGTGTGCGTGTATGTGTGTGTATGCATTTTGATATTGCTTTTGTTGTTTGAAAGTTGCTTATGTGGGCAGTGATATATTATGTTTGATGAAAAGCATGCCAAGTAAAATATTATAACATTTTTACTAATAAAACTTTGACACTATGGCCCTTATGTTCGTACCATTTTTAACGTGTCCAATTTAATATAATTTTTAATTTAATTTTACTTGTTTTACCTAAACATATCTACTTTACAATTTATTATCAGACAAGTTAATAAGGCTTCAATGTAAACATAGACATATTAAGTTCGCAGTTAAACTTTATACTAACTTCGTGTTATTGGCGTACTGATTGAAAGGAGTTAAACCTAGTTTATGAGGTTCCTATCAGACGCTTTGTTAGTCTGTTTTTGTTTTATGATGACAAACAAAAGCAATACATCCATTGTATACATAGGTATGTCGGCGCAGGACTCAGGAGGACTGTCTTCAGAGCTCTTCATAGTTGGCTTCGCTTCAGGCGTGGGTAATTGGACAAGGGATCAAAATTTAAATAGCACTCGGGTTTTAATCAAAGTTAACAAAGCTTGATTCACAAAATAACTTTTCTGTATTCTAGCTAAAGTCAATTAGTAACCAAATTCATGTTTCTCAATCATTCATACAGTCAAGGGCGTGGTGCACGGTTCGTTTTCTTTCAAAAACTGTCCTTCAACATGGCCGCCGTGCTCCCTCCCGCCCAACGCTCCGCCAGAGTGACCGCTGTCACTGTCATTCTGACGTCTCACATTAACATTTGACGTAACTGTCACCAATATGTAGAAGCTGTCATCGGTGACAGCTGACAGCAGCCGTTTAAATACAGCAAGTGTAGTGTAGATATAGTCCGGTCAATTTAGACCAAAAAATGAGGTGAGGTTACATAAAGTCTCAACAAGCTGAATTTCAGTGAAATTGTTCAAAACATAATTATAAACAATGTCTAGAAGTTCCCCATCATTCCACTGTAAGGAAATTTTTTTATTCAAGGTCAAAGGTAAAAAAATGAGATTTTCGCGATTTTCAGCAAAACGGTAAGTTTTATCATAAAAGAACCTTAGACAGAATTGTAGATCATAAGTTTATCTATAAAAAATGTATCAATACTTTTCTTCTTATGAGCCACCGTTTCTAAGATATTCATTTATATATATTTATTTATATTTATTTCCATAATAAGTTGATTTACAAAATATATTTTACCCATTTTACCCAAATGTCTGGTTTTTTTTTTATTATTTTAACCAAATCAACCTCCGACATGATCGGAGTCTGTAGCTCTCAAATCTCATCTCAAAATGTCTTGGTTCAACATATCTAACCAAGAACGAGACTCTAGAAAGATATAAATGTATTTCCAGTATGGGGATCAAACTCACAACTCTTGGGGCAAAAATCAGTTGTGCTACTGTATCAAGCGGTCGTCGTACTGCGTGGAAGTCCGCGGGCAACATCGAGCTTCCAATGTAATTCAATGTAAAATAATTAAATACAAATTGTTTTATATTGTAAGACTGATTTATCCGTCGGTCAAAAATGTATAGTTTGATTAAATTCCTTTGTGTCTGATGGAAATTTTCAATTGCTACTCAAACACAATATAGGTACTATTTCGGTACATTAAAATTGCTGCTTCAATTTAATTGTAATCTAGTTCTGTGCCGCGGATACAGGCTTTGTAAAACACTTTCGCGTTTAAAACGTTCTAAATGTAATTATTAATTTAAATGTAATTATACATAACATTTCAATAAGTAGTTATGAAAGTAGATAATTCGCACCAAATATTAAAATGGATACAGTCGTTTTCATGTAATCAAACGACTTGGTTTCGCATATAACATACTTACGTAATAATAACAATAATAATAATAATCGACCATCAGGTGACCCGACAGCTCGTTTAAGAAGAGGTTATTATGGGAAAATATTAGTAAAAATAAACGTATTTTTATTTCGCTAAGAAGGTCCAATTACCCCAGGAACAAAACAAACACACAAACGTAAACTTTATATAGTTCTAGACAATGAACGCCGGGAATGAAATCTGCAATAAAATAACCTTGAATCGTGAATTTAATTTTTTTAAACGACATTTTAAGGAGCAGTCACAGACACTGTCCAAAGATTAGGACTTAGATTTGATTCGTCGCCTTCTCTTTGATGGCATGGATGAAATGGGAGGGTTTTTAAATCCAATATATGATATCTTTAGTTCCACCATTTGTTTTTAAATCAAATTACTAATAAGGTACTTTGGTATTGAACACTTTTTAACCAGCGGACGTCGTGTCACAAATAATTATATACTTATTTTTATTTAATAAGAACGTAATTGTCTACTCATCATGAAATTTTATCAATCTATCAATGGTTTCACTGGACAGGTTTCTACTAAAAAAATTGTAAGCTACTTACCTGTTTAGCATTCTGGCTTAAAATCCACATGACGAGAGCCTTCAATATCCCGTATCTATGAACGCGGCGCGTGGCGTACCTCGTGCCGCACAACTCGCATCTGGACTTGCCGGACTCCGTCAGCCATCTCTCCAAGCATTTCACGTGAACCCTCCCCACAGTCCCCCTACACGAGCACGCCGATATCAGCTGCCCCAACTCCTGAGACAACGACTCTCCCCCATGACAAATTCTACACATATCATCCATCGAGTAGGTACTCGGTCTTTCCTCTTCCTGAATGTTCTCTTGTACTAATTCAGTTTCAGTTATCTCAGGTATTAGCACGTCCATAGTTATGGTCTCATCTTCGGCCCAATCAATAGAACTGACTCCCACTGATCGCTTAGTATCGTGCTTTTCAATAACAGGCGGCTTGCGTTTAGGACTGCGCACCTTAATTCTATGTTGTCTGGGATGTTTGTCGCGTCTGGTTGGAAACCTTTCTCTTACGTGTTTCATTTCAAATATGTTCGGTTCTTCCTTGGTATCTTTAGATTTCTTAGTAATGATATCCTCTGTGACTCCTAGGATGTTAAATAGGTCTATATTGCTTGAACTAGCGGTTACATCCTTGTCTAATGTGGGGGATTCTAAAGTAGCAAGTGTGTATGATGTACTTTGACAATGCTCAGTGATTTGCAAGTTTGAAGACTTCTTGGATGTGTTTGGGCATATTTTGCCCTTCTTGTTTGTTCGGATTGCTGAAGGCGTATTTTCAACTGATTTAATTTCTGAATCTTCATTGGAACTGAAATTGAATATGAGAGTATTTCAATAACAATATTCAAGATGAACGAGTAAGGTTGAAATAGTTTTCGCAAATATATTTGTTTTAAATAAGATTATATAGTCTACTGGTTATACAGCTAGTATAAATAAGTCACTTATAGGCTTAAAGAAAAGTGTAGGCGTTACTTTCAATATATACATAGCAGAAATGTTGAATATTTAAAAACGATACTATTAAATTTATCTTCGCGATCGATTCAGGGCATTGTTAGCAATACTTACTCTTCATTTCTGGAGTAAAATATGATGAAGGATTAAGAATGATGTTATTATCATTTAAGAACAACGACCACGTCTAGAGAAACTAAAAGCTGAAGCTCATAGCGTTTATATTCCTCATAGTAAGGTTGATATAAAAATAAATAGATATTTACTTGAACTGAGTACTGTTCTGCGACTTCACCATGTCCCGGTTTCGGATCTCATTTTGTACGGAGAACCGCCTGCGCCTCGTATTTGGCATTTCACTTACAATTTTATATTTTTATTAATTTATCTTAATTTTTTCGAAATCGTTTTTAGTACATTTTCGGTGCCATTGACAAGAGCTTTTGTTTTCTTACAATTTGTGTCAGATTAGGTTTTGAAGTTGGACCTTTTTCGTGAAACGCAAAAGTAAGCAGCATAAAAATTAATCTACACTTCTAGGTAAATTTTCATGCTGCTTATGAACTTTATATGTTGTTTTTGGGAAATGGGAAGACAGAGCGAGGAATCTTTGGCGGGATAAATAATAGTGGAAAGTAAAAAAATATATATCATACAATCCGTAGAAAATTATTCAATAAGCTCATTTTTTTAACACAACGCCATCTTGTTCCACAACACGTAAATTACGAATATAGATACAGCTTTTTTTTCCTTTGTTATTATCTTCACTGCGGTCTTTTTGTGTAGGTGATAATTTTTAATTCGTATTTATCTTTCTATCAGTATACACACATCATAATACTGTAAACAATAACTTAATATTAAAAGTCATAAAACGACAATGACTTCAATGCTGGTTTTGATAATATGATTGATTAATAACTTCATTAAGGTCATTTGACCACTCTGGTCTTTATAGGTAGTTCAAAATTTCGGTCTTTCTAGTGTTAATGCAAAGACACACACAAATCCAAAAAAATAGAAAAAAATAAATAAATATTTTCAGGACATTTATACACCGCGCCATCTAGTTCCAAGCTAAGCAGAATCTTGTGTTATGGCAACTAGATAACGCAATAAATTACATATACATACTTTTTTTTGTAAATACATACATACAATACATATCAACACCCAGACCCCAGAAAAACACTAATGTAAATTACAAATATATTTTCCAGTGTGGGGATTGAACCCACGACCCTTCGCGCAGAAAGCACTTGTGCTACCACTCCGCCAAACGGTCGTCATATATAATGATAATAATACATTTAAATTCTAAGATTCAACCTCACAACCCTTGACGCAGAATACCACTGCACAAAGCAGTTTAAAATATCTACCACCGCAGAACGTAACTTTTTCTGGCAGCGGGTAAAATAAACATTTTAGCCAGTTACCCAGCGACCGCTGTTCGGTTCACGCGTCTTATCGCATTCC
>JADANM010002527.1:9058405-9068667 GCA_026213755.1 Eurema hecabe
TTGACTTCTGCGCAGGTTTCGTTCAGCGCTAAAAATTCGTGCCGATACTTATAACTAATTTTTTTCTCTGACCACTAAGGTTCAAAGACTTAATAAAAATTAACCTTAGTTATTAATCGCTGTTCGAAAATCTTCCTTCAAGCTTGTATGTAAAACGTACGTAACAGACTTCGTGTTGTTCTAAAGAATTGGCCAAATTGGTCCAGGCGTTGTTGAGTTATATATTTTAATATTAAAGAAAGAGACAACAATGTATCCTACATACTCTTAAGCTTTAAGAGTAGAAAGAGATTTATCACGTCAGAAACAGAGATACTAATTATTGCTTATCTAATTTCAGCATGTCCCAGCATCGTGACGAAGAAGCAATGGGATGGGTTGACACCTATCCACGTGGAGTACCTCCCCAGGCCAGTTGACCTGGTCATCATCCAGCACACAGTCACTCCCTTCTGTTCCACTAATAGCGGATGTACGGAAGCCGTGAGGAACATTCAGACTTATCAGATGGATACCCTAGGGTTTTGGGATATCGGAATGTCGTAAGTAACCATACTACTAAACTACCTTTGTGAAAAGTATATCTTGTTAGTCGAATGGTCTGTATAAATTAAAATAAAATAAACACTTTATTAACAAATACAATAAAAAGTAAGCGTCTAATACAAAAAGAAATAAATGACATGGCGATACCTTCTTGGCAACATTGGCAGAAAAGTTGATAGATATTTAATAACGTATACATAAATTACTTGCTGCTTAATAAATAGGTACCTAGTAATAGACGGTAATAAAGATAAAAAAGAATAAAACCTTGTCTCTTGCTAATTTTCTTTTCTGATCGTATTGACCGATGTTGAATGACTGTTATGTAATACCAAAATGAATCAATATAATATATGTAGCCTCTTTGAATGAAGAAATAGTTCACTATGTGTTGTATTAAATGTAAGATTGCAAACTAAATAAGATTTAAATATTTCAGTGCTGGTTTTCAGATTCTTGATTGGTGGAGATGGTCGAATCTACGAAGGCTGCGGCTGGCTCCACGTCGGTGCTCATACTATAGGCTATAACAGGAAATCTATAGCGATTTCTTTCATTGGCAACTATAACGGTGAGATCTTCGTTTCGTTTTTCCATATTTTTTTAATACGTTCGCATAATACGTAGTAGTGTGTACGCTATGGAATATTATAAATAAATATATAAGAAATTTCACCCTTGCAAGAAATAATTTTAGATCAACCGCACAGGTTTTGAAAATACTTTTACTACTGTAATTTTTGTGTACATAACCATGCCAGGTGTATATAAGCCAACCGAATGCGAAAATGAAGGAAGCGATTTTTACGCAGCTAAATCGCGGTTAAAAAATTGATGATAAGTTACTTGTAAGTGGCTTAACTAGACATCCTCAAGAAAACCAGTCCAATATAGTCCCCGAAACCTTGAAACATTTTAACACTCTTACCATTACAATAGCTTTGTCCACAGATGATACACCCACAAGTGCTCAACTAGACGCAGCGCGAGCGTTGATCAAATGTGGAGTTGACGAGGGCCATCTTTCTGCCGACTACAAGGTGGTAGGGCACAAGCAGTTGATTCCTACACAGAGTCCTGGCCGCCGTTTGTATCAAGTTCTACGCACCTGGCCTGATTGGTTAGAAGACGCTTCTGCTATTAAAAACTGATCCTTAGTATAATGCGTTTTGTTTTTTCGCAACACCACTAATTATGTTCATAAGTATGATGATGCTTACATAGTATAAAACAAAGCTGCTTTTATTTTTAACTACGCATCCGAATCTCATGCGGTTTCTTTTCAGATAAGAGTGGTTTAAGAGGAAGGTTTATGTGTGTAATACTTGCATAATTTAATAAAACCACATTAAACGATTTCTGCTTGCAGTATTTACCTAGTTAAAAAGTTTCAGTATCCTTGGGTAATAAGAACACAACAGGTACCTAATAACAAATGAACCATTTTTATGTAAGCAACATGCTAACTTAACCTTATTGTAATCTGCCCATGAACAATTGCAAACCAAATGTGGTAAGGATGAAAATAGAGATATGAGTTAACGGTCAGCAACTTCCCAGCAAAACGCCTGTCTGATGAGACTAATTATTATTTGCTACTGGTTTTCTGAGGAACTGAAGGTTAACATGGCAAGCATAAGCATAACAGTTCTTTAATCATAACTGGCGAAACGCCCCGGCTTCACTAGCAATTTAATAAATTTTAAATGTCCAGTGACCGTAATATACGGAAGGAATTATTCATTACTTAAAAAAAAACGATATTAATGGGGAAATAAACTCTATATAAATAAAACTATCAGAAAATAACGAAAGCTTACTGGAACTTCTACCTAGGTTTATTTGTGTGTGTGTACTGAGTACTGTCTACCACATCAGGCACAGGGTTTCATCCGCCAATCCTAAGAATAAGCTAATGATTGAAATACGATACTAGCAAGGCTAGACTTGAATACGCTGTCAGTTTTACAGGGGAAATGTTGGGATTTATGATAGGTAAAGTAACACGATATTATGATTCTGAAAAGCAGTAGGTACTTTGATAGCAATGTCATCTTTGACAAATTCAATGACATCTTTGTTGAGATAAGTCTTTAATAACTAATCCAAAATTAATGTGCTACGATAGAAATATTTAATACGAAAGGCACTTATTTCTTAAGGCATTGTGTTCTTTTGCACTTATTTTTGATATAAGATTAATAATAATAATAATAGCTAATAAAAAATATAATAAAATAACATTACTAGCCAACGCGTGTCAGGCCACGCTTCCGAAATTTTCCATGTTGGCACGTGGCAAGACGGCTTGGTAGTATTACATTAAATAAATTGAGGAATTTCTTTATTACGATAACACATTGTTCTTTATAACGATTACACGTTTTTGTTTGTGGGGTTTTATAAGATAGGCCCCTATGATAACAAGCTAGCAAAGTAATCTGGTGCTATTTTTTCCCTTCAAAGATGATGAGATGATTGTTTTTCATCATAGTTTTTTTAGCTGAGAATTTGTTTAGCTTATTATAATTATGCAGTTGCATAAAACGTAAAATTAATACATTATTAATCCCCACTAATATTATAAATGCGAAAGTAACACTGTCTGTCTGTTCCGCTTTCACGCCAAAGCTAATGAACCGATTGTGATGAAATTTGGTGCACAGATGGTCTACAGCCTATGATAAAACATAGGCTACTTTTTAACTAGAAATAAGGGCTATAAGGGGGCGGAGGGGGGAGGGGTCAAAGTTAATATGAAAGTCCACGCGTACGGAGTCGCGGGCAACAGCTAGTAATTTATATAACGAAAGCAACCCGTTTGAGAACATTGTTTATTTTCTTATCCTGGATCAAAAACGTGACACGATGAAATGGGGACTTTTGTTTAAGAATTCCAGTTAAATAGTGCAAAGGTGCCTATAATTGAGCGTGGAGCGTGGAATTTTTGATTTGATTAAGTTGAGATTTGAGCAGAGAGCGCAGACCTCTTAGTTCAAAACAAGATGTTAATAAGAATACATCCGTTGGCCGTTGCGTAGTTTTAAATATTTAAGCATACAAATTTGCTCTGTACTGACTATAAAGTGATACTCATTCTATTGTGTATAGCAAAGTTCATTGCCCTCAACGTAAACCTCGTCTAACAAAGGACTCCTCATGAATGCTTGTCTGATATCATTTGTCCATAAACTGTTGTATTAAAGATTTTGTATACACTGCCATTTCAATTACAAAATGACAATGCTTTGAAGATGTTTAGTTCGAATCTATTTATCAATGGATTTTCAATGTATAACGAATGAGCTGTTTATTAGAAAGTTGTGTAAAGTACATTTACGCAGACGCGATTAAGAAGATATGAAAAGAATTATGCCTAAGTTTATTTCGTTTGCGATAAAATTTGATTACCGTAAGAGAGGTTTAAGTGAATTAAATTTAAGCACGCCTTAAGTCTCGTAATTTTGACAGAAATGTAGGGCGAACTGTCAAATGGGACCGGTTTAAGTTGTACTTAAATTTAAGTTGCGTTTCAGTATTCCGGCATAAGTCTTTCAAATGAACCGCTTACGCGCACACCGACAGCCCTCAAAGTTAAATTATTTTCCTTGATTTTTCTACATTTTCACTGATGCTATGCTATCACATTCTAATTTACTATATTCTATTATTAATCTATACCAATATTATAAAGAAGTAAAGTTTGTGTGTTTGTTAAATTGTCAGGTAATCTCGATATATACTGAACCGATTTTAAAAATTTTTTCACCATAAGAAAGCCATATAAATTGCCGAGTGTCATAGGCTATATAAAAAACCGAAAAGGATAATTAGAATTATGCCCAACGATGTGGGTCTGCTAGTATTTTATAAATAAAACGGCACGCTACACACGAGGCGTTTATAAGCACCGAAAATCTGAAACAGTTGATACTTGATGTCACACGAGTCTACTCGATGTCTATCTGCAGTCTCACTTCATACTGGGAGCGGTACCAGATCCACCAGCCCAGGGCATGCCGGGTCGCCGCCGATACTATCCAGCAGTAGTAACAGACCTGCCAACAGAGATAATAAAATATTATAAGCTAGCAGTTGCCTGCGACTCCGTCCGCGTGGACTTCTAACCCTTTTTTCCAGTTAATAAGTAGCCTATGTATGTAATGTCTTTACCCAATTTCATTAAAATCGATTTAATAGTTTTGCCGTGAAAGCGCAACAGACAGGCAGAGTTACTTTAGCATTTATAATATTAGAAGGGATTTAATATCGATATCAAGGGGTTATGCTTTTTGTAGTAGCCAGGTTTTGAGTATTCTGAAAGTAATATACACACAAAACGTACAAAGTACACACGTAAAATATCTGTTGGTTTTTATTCTATAGGATTTAGTCCACATTTTATGAAATAAAATAAATAATTTAAAAAATAAAAAAACCCGACTGCGTAAAAAGTGAACCAAACTACACACACCAAAATACACACTACACTTTCAATATCAGATGTAGCTCTTTTTGAGCTGCCCATATTTCTCCTCCACACTTCTTTATTTAATGATAAAGTTGGCTATGCCAACGCATTCGCAATTTTTCTAGACAAATGTTGCAAGGTGGACTATCAGGTCCAAGAAATTATGGTCAAACATAATTGCTTTCTTCGTTGTGACCCTCATTTATTGGTTGTCATAGAAAAATAATATCCTTTTGAACAATATCCATATTTTTGCATGAACGAATAACAAACATCCACACATCTACACATCCAATTTTTAGTGAATAGACTATCCAAAAATAACTTTTGAGTGCATATCTAAAGAAAAAGTGTAAAATTAAAAACAATCATCAACACAACAGTGAAAAAACAGTGATTGCAATCATCTACGTACTCAGTGACTTTTCGTGACTAAACAGTTAAAATAGGAAAACTTATACATCATTAAGCATCATTTAAGTGATAGTGGCTTTGAATTCATTTGACATCGCCTTAAAAACCTAATCCAACGGCTTTAGCGAAAAATTCTAACAAAACATAACCTAAAAAGAATTAAACAAATAACAACAAAATCTTCGAAGTCATAGTACAGCAACGCCATCTTTTGGGGAGTAGTAGCATCTATCGAACTAGGCTAATAGGTTCCGGCACCTAGCAAAAGAGGTCACTGAAAAAAGGTCGATATTAACTTTTATAAAGTTCGACAACCATCAATAGGTGTCACTACCTGTATGATAAACAAAGTATAATTTTTATATGAAAAAAAAAAATACGAACAAAATGGAACAAGTAATGGCAGCACTTCTTTCTATCCAAAATGAACTCGAGGAACAGAAGAAACTCATTCATAAAAAGGGAGAAGAAGTGGCAGAGAAGGTAACTTTGAATATAAATAAAGCACTAGAAGAAAAACTTTACATTATAGAAGAAAAACATGAAAACCTCAAGTCGAAGGTGGAAAATCAAGAGCAAAGATTATACTACATTGAAAAACAACTCAGACAACGAAATCTTGTCTTTTTTGGGCTAGAGGAGAGCGAGAAATCCTATTTAAATTTGGAAAATATTATAGTCGACTTTATACATAAATACTTATCGATACCAATAGACCCTAGGGATTTACAAGCAATAAGAAGAATGGGGAGGAAGGCTGCAAAACCACGCCCGATAGTCATTACGTTCACAACACTTGGTAAGAAGATCGACATCTTAAAAGGCAAAGGAGCCCTAAAAAATACTCCATATTATATAAAAGAAGATTATCCTCAGCCAGTCCTACAGAAAAGAAGGGAGCTACAAGAAATAGTAAAAGCGGAAAGAGAGAAGGGAAATACAGCGATAATCAAATACGATAAGCTTATTCTACTAAATAAATCACCCAAAGAACAAAAAAACAATAAAAGAAACCTATCAAATTCTCCAGAGAGTAACACAAATCACAGGGCTGAACAAACATCTCAAGCAAACAAAAAGAACAAAACCTTGGCGGCTCGCACAGTAATCAGGTCTTCTAGCTTTTCTGAAGGCGCAATAAAACCGAGCATGCTAGACTATCTAAAAATACAAAACACACACACAAGCGAACTTCACTAAGACATAGCAACGAACTCGCCAGCCCCTCCCGAAAAACAACAAACCAACTACAGCGATACAAATAAAAAAGAACACAAAAACACATCTCCCAAGCCGGCTGGTCCCCGTGGGAGATTACGACCAAAACCCTCCAGAGGAAGCAATGTCAGATCAGATGAGTCAAACAATCAGAGCATCCCCCCCCATCATTCGATAATTATAAGATCAGAACTGAACAACAACTGCATATAGTAACATATAATGTCAAGACCTTATCAACGTACGAACGCTTACTAGAACTTAGTGAAGCTATTAGTAAAATAAAATACGACGTTATAGGAATCTCGGAAGTCAGAAGACTGGGTACAAAAATAGAAGAGTACGAAGACTTTATAATGTGCTACATAGGAACCACACCTGGCCTTCATGGGGAAGTACTAAGAGAGCTTACAAAAAACTTAATACAAATAAAAATTGGATAGAAGGTATAAAAAACTCCAACAGTGAAATGAACAAACGCAGTGATATCATATCCACAGCAACAGAATTTTACAAAACGCTTTACAAGAACAACAATATCAACAGGGAAGTGGGAAATAGCATTGATTGCTTAAATAGGTCAAACAAGAAAAATTTTATACGAATAGAAGAAATCGAGATCATAGAAGCAATAAAAAGACTTAAATCAGAAACTTTGGAGGAGGCCTTTACCCAATAGGGATTTCTTGCAATAAAGCTTTTTAGTTAAGTTAATTAAGTTACAGAAAATGTACCATTATTGTATCATTGCAAGGAATAAATGGCTTTTATATTTTATATTATATTATACAAAGCTTGCTGATTCAACGTCCAAATAATCAGATTTTACGAGTCAAAATTATCTTATACAAATTCACAAACAGGTGGCAGGTAGGTGATTTAGAATTAGTTATATAATTTCCTGACATCGAACCTTCCTCCTACACACTGGCACATGTAGTGCACCCCTACCCGGAGCAAAGGGTAGCACTACATTGGTTATGGGCTGGCGTTTCTCTTACCATCAGGCGTCCAGCTCGTCTCACCACTTCAAAGAATAAAAAAAAACAGTCTCAATTCACACAAAACTATCTACTTGTTGAACTATTCAAAGTTTGAACGTACTCACAAGCGTCATGCAGGCAAGCACGAACGTGGACGCAAGAGGCCAGGGGGTGACGTGGGTCTCTTGCGTCATCAGGCCAGCCAGCGTCCTCCCGGAGAGCCAGGCCGCGAGCACCGCCAGCGGGGACATCAGCATTATACCCAGACTGTCCACCATGAGCTGAGGGGGCAAAGAAAGCTAAATTTATTCCAGATCACATTATTAAAATAAAACTTAAAAGTTTGGCGGGCTTAATATGTAACTGTATATGGTTGTATCTTTTTCAATTAATAAAAACAAGATACACTTAATAAGTAAACAAATAACAAACACGGGTATGAGAAGAGAAAAAAGAGGACAAGACGACTTACAAATAGAGGAAGACTTTCTATTCGACCTTATATATTATAATAACACAGTCCCAAGCTAAGCGGAGCTCGTGTTATGGAAACTAGATAATGGATATATTACATTCACATACTTTTCTTTTGTATATACATACATATAATACATAGGAACACCCAGACACCAAAAAGATACAAATGTAAATTATAAATATATTTGTCCGGTGTGGGGATCGAACCCTCTACCCTTGGCGCAGAAGGCAGTTAGGTTACCGTTGCACCACACGATTGTCAATTTCTATACGTATCTTATGTTTACACAGTGCAGCGAAAACACGAAGGGTCATTATTTTAGATGTTATGTAAGTATATATCTATGTATGGTCCATCGTAGCGTAATAAATAAAGCGTAATATAATAGCGTAGTAAAAAAAAGCTTAAATAGTTAACCGATTTGAATGAATTCGGTGACAAGAGACTGGTAATAATAGCTCGAGTGGTCTTATATATACGCTCAATTTTCAAAATTGAGCTTATACCGCCAAAAATTATATTTTATCTAGCCTGTTTGAATACGTAATATAAAAACTTTTCTACAAAGTCAACATCAAAGTCAAATAGAAAATCAAAGCCAAAAGCGAATTTAAAGTCAAAGTTACAGTAAAATATCTTTATGATTGGTTGTTATATAAAAAACGTTTGTCCAAATATCTACCTACCTAGCTTTTATAGTGGGGAAATCCTCATAGGCATTGGCGAAAGGATAATGGGTTATGTCAGACTTTTACTTAGCACTTAATAAACATAATATCTAGCTTTTCTTTTTTTTAATATGAAGAGGGGCCAGCCCATAGCCAATGCAGTGCACACCATGTAGCTACACTAGTCTAGAGCAATTAAAAAATTAAAAATAATTAACCCAGCTATATAACTATGCTTTGTTGCATTCAAATAAATATTAATAAATGAATTTCACGAAACTTCAAATGTCTTCAAATTAAAATCTGTGGCTCACACTATAATAATGGGTTTATTGAAGTGTGAGCCATTCTATTCTCCAATTATGATCATTGGAGTCTGAGCTATACTATAGATTTTATAATCTATAGACTTTAATGTGCTCCGACTGCCTAAGTTTCTATAGACTTATTTTTTATTAAATTACCTTGATAGTTATTCTTCATAGTTCCAGATTGCAGTACTTGTTTTTGGTTTTTTCAGTTTTATTTTTATTAGGTACATAGTTTGGTTCAATTTTTAGGCAGTCGAGGTTTTAATTTTTTAAATTATTTTTAGTTATTAACTAGCTGTTGCCCGCGACTCCGTCCGCGTTTACTTTCATAAAAAAATTATTTCCCTGGAAACTGGATAAAAAGTATCCTATGTCCTTCGCCTGGTTCTAGGCTACATCCCTACCAATTTTCAGCCAAATCAGTTGAGCCGTTATCGAGTTATAAATGGTGTAACTAACACGACTTTCTTTTATATATATAGATTATCATCATCACATAATATAAAACAGAGTTGCAGTCTTCTGTCTGTCTCAAAATAGGTTAATTCTTTAGAAAGAAAGAAAGAAAATAAATTTTATTCTGAATAAGTTTCAATCAAACACCCTCAGAAAGTCTACATGATGCCTACCACCGGTTCGGGAACTAACCCGGCGAGAAGAACCGGCGTAAGAAACTCGCACGGGTCCCACACTTTTTACCAAAAAAGGGGGAAAAAAATCATCTTTTAAAATATACAAAATTTACAATTCTGTAACTTAACATAAGTATATATTAAATACATCATTGTAAGTCATATTATAATAGTGTAGAAGAAGCCTTGCAAGCAGCCATCCTATTCCCAAGATGTGCCATCATTTATGAAATCATTGACTTTATAGTAAGCTTTGGCACACAAACGTTCTTTTACTACTTTTTTAAATTTATTAATAGAAAGGTTTTGAACGCTCTCTGGGATTTTATTGTAAAGGCGTACACATTGACCTTTAAACGATTTACTAACTTTACTAAGTCTGATCACCGGCAAGTCTAATTTGTGCTTATTTCTAGTGTTTCTACAGTGAACGTCACTTCTAGTTTTAAATTTACATATATTTTTTCTTACATATATTACATTATCCAAAATGTATTGAGAAGCAACAGTTAGAATTCCAATTTCTTTAAATTTTTCTCTC